>JARQZK010002891.1:1640000-1755000 GCA_030704885.1 Cynegetis impunctata
TAACCGGAAGTGTTTGCCAATGGTAATGATTCCAATTGTAACAAACTCCAAACATATCATCATACCCCTCCAATAATTCATGCTTGAAATAATTCCAACAGTAACTACATCGACCGGAATAATATATTTACATTCGAATTTCTATTTTAATCTGACGAGCGAGCACATTCATTAAACTTTCAAATTGAAATATGTTGGCTGTAATCTACTGCTTTATATGCCCCAGCAGTGTTGAATATTTTCATCAGATTAGACAATTTAAAAGTTCTTTAAAACTTCAATATATAATTTAAACACCCATATGTCAATTAATTAGAGCTTAAAACATACATCAAATCTCATTTTATAACACTTTCATTCTTTTTTACTGTGATCAATGATAAATTCATGAATGAAATAAAGCCAAAATTCTTTTTTGTTGAAGAAGTGACAAGCTTAGGAAATTACCTCAGTTTTGATATTTTAAAACAATGGTTAATAATAACAATCTATAAATTTATTGAAAGAAATAACGCATGACGCACGTTTCGGTGGAACTTCACCTTCTTTAGATGCTAATGGCAAATGGCAGTTTGCCATTAGCATCTGAAGTTTGCCATTAGCATCTGAAGTTTGCCATTAGCATCTGAAGTTTGCCATTAGCATCTGAAGTTTGCCATTAGCATCTGAAGTTTGCCATTAGCATCTGAAGTTTGCCATTAGCATCTGAAGTTTGCCATTAGCATCTGAAGTTTGCCATTAGCATCTGAAGTTTGCCATTAGCATCTGAAGTTTGCCATTAGCAACTAAAGTTTGCCATTAGCATCTGAAGAAGGTGAAGTTCCACCGAAACGTGCGTCATGCGTTACTTCTTTTAATAAATGTGTAAATTGTTATTATTAACCATTGTTTTAATATGTTTATTAATCTGCCCAATCAATCCAAAATTTTGATATTTTCGCTAATATCTTGGTGAAACATTCGATGAATCCTGAAAAAAAACTTTTGAAATGTTTCATAATGTATTGAAATTTTAAAATTTATTTAATAATGTTTCTGGTTTTTAGACCATAATCAAAAGTATTTCTTAGACTGGTTATAAATTTCAAGTTGAGTGGTATTTATATCGGACTGCATCGCGGCCGATTGGCTGAAAATCAATTTGTCATTAACAATTTGAGATTTTCAGCTATTACCTAGTTTCCGAGATTTCGAGAATTTCGAGAAGGTTTATTTACCCTTTGTATGTAAAATTCTTGTGGAATCTTAATCTATGAGGTGATTGTTTTTTATACAATTTTCGGACAGTCCTGTACAGTTCTTGTTATACGAATATAGATTTTTTTATATCCATTAACTCTAATATCAATGTTGCGTTCAGTTTGTCTGCCCCACATACACTATCATGGATTTGATATACGCCATTTTTTCATCCATCGGTTGTCTCTATTATTAACCAAAAATAAAGTAAATTTTATTAAATTTTAAAATCTCAATATATTGTGAATCTTTTGCCGAATGTTTTTTTAAAGATTCATCGCCGCATATTCATTCATAGAATATTTTATTATGCCTATGCTGTCTTTTTTTTTTGAATCGAAGTTACCTTTACTCGATGAAAATTCATATTAAGAAATAAGAACACGTTCATTTAAACTTAATTTCCAATATATATATAATTCAGGGGCGGCTAGTCAAAGGAGGCTAAGGAGGCTAAGCCTCCTCAATAATATTCCGTGTATCACTAATATATTATATTGAATAGTCAGCATTCAGCATATTCATATTAATCAAAATCATATTATTTTATGCCCTTACCTTCCTTTCAACCTACGTTATATAATATAATTTATTAATTAAGATAGAAGGTATTTACATTTACTGCATTTCATTCATTTCAAGATTTGTGGCAACGCTGCGGAGGCTTAGAAAGGTATATTCTCAACGTTCATTATGCCTGCCACAGAAAAGCAAACAACGGTGCAAATGCTCCGAATGAATACTTCATTGCAATAGAAAAGCAAAACACATGTAAATGGCAATACGGATGCAGCTTGAGTCTCATACAATGTCGATCAATCACAACTATAGAATTTCGCGTGACATCGAGTGAATTCGTTGGAAAGCATTGAATCGTAGTGTGATCGTAGTTACTTATGGCAGCGTGTTTACTTATATTGCTCGCGTATTGTTTTAAAATGAGTTTGGTTACTGAAGTTAATTTCAAAAATTTCAATGGTGACTTAGTGGAATATTTGTTATCCCATAACTTCAGCGCACTAACTTATGAGGATAAAGTTTTGATAAAAACATTGCGACCTACCCCTGAATTAAACAATTTGGTGTAGCGTAACAGACAACAAAACCGCGGTTTTAATACAAGGAATTATGAGAGACATTCTTGCCTAACCGGATCACAAGTAAAAAATAAATTATTTTGTTGGCAGTGTTTACTTTTTACTAGTGGAAATGTCTCTGTTTGGGGCTGCTTAGGATTTGAGGATTTAATTCTATACCTAGTTGAAAGTGAGGAATTTTTCACAGATAAAGTAACTTTAAATACGGCACGCGGATTAATATCTTACTTACAAGATAAGGAATTTATATATTTTTTAAACATCTTTAAATTAATTTTTGAACAAACAGAAATAGTTTTTCAAATCTTACAGCGCAAGTTTTCAGATGTAATTTACTCACGAAATCGGCTCAAGTTTCTTTTGGAAAAAATTTCAGAATTTCGTGCAGAAGTTTATTTTAAAAAACTATTTTCTGTATTTCAAACTACTGATGATACGACTCAATTTAGCCCAAAACGAAAGAAATTCAGTTACGCAGATATGGAGCTTCACTATAAACAAATATTTTATGAAATTTTGGATACTATTAGGGGTCAAACAGAAATAAGGTTCTCTGATTTGAAAGAACTGCATTTCTTCGACTTACTCAATAAAAATTTGTTAACCGGATTTTCGGCTAATTTTCCAGATAACCTTTTGGAAAATTTATGTCAAAAATACACTTTTTTTGATAAGGTGGCCATAAAAAGTGAACTGTGTGTTGTTTATAATGACAATGAAATTTTGGGGCAAAATGAAAATCATGTGAGGACTATTAAATACCTTTTTGATAATGATTTGAATCAAGATTTACCCCAAGTTTATAAAGTCTTATGTCTAATTGTTTCTATCCCGGTGACATCGGCTTCCGTAGAGCGTTAATCAAAAAGATTAATTCAAGCCTTAAATTGTCTACTGTGTAAATGTAACAGTAGAATACACTTTGGGAATATCTGCAATTATTATATTTTGCTGATTTTTCAGAATTTCCGACATATTACGTTTCCAATGAAACCAAAGACTTCACGTATAAGATAGAGTTAACAAAAATCTTCAAGTTGGCATTCTCAGTAAGAGCGTCTGAAAATATCGAGTTATTCGTATGCGATGGATGGAATCCAAGAGAATATCCCTGCTACTACTTCAATATGACCGACAAAGAGGTGACTCTAAGTAGGCACGTGACAATGACGGAAAATGATGTGGAAGGTGCAGCTATAATGGATTCATATAAGGTGAGAGAGTTTTGGAATTGGGGCAAATATGAATACTGATTTCACTATGATTTATGCAACGTTAATTAAAACCCAAGAAAAATGGATACAAATATAATAACAGAAATATATTCTGTACATTTATGGTATAGTTAATTAAAAAAATAATGTGATTGTATCTGAATCTAAGAAAACGCGTAGGCAGCAGAGCTTCTTCACTAAGGTCGTTTCTCTTCTTTATTGTTCTCAGCTGACCCATGCTAAAATTTCGCACAATATAATTCACATTAATGACTTTAAAACGTCAATATTTATTAATTTGCGTGATAGATCAAAAATACTCGCATAAAATGAAATAATGTCATAGCTTCATATTAGTTAGAAATGCAATAGCTTCATATCAATTACAAAAATTATTCATAGATGGCGCCACATGTACTGGTACTATAGATATAGTTGAAAGCACAGTCAAAAGATGACGCTCGAATCGTTATTGATGAAAAAAAACTTAATAATTGGTTTTTATGAATTTTCGTGGAAAGCATGGCGTATGAGCTTTAAAATGGTATTAGAATTATTATTTTTCCTTAAGTATTTATAAAGATCTAGGCTCTCCAGGAAAAACCACCTTTCAGAAATAAAATAAATGATGATTCTTTACTTCCTAAGTTAATTTGGAGGGTGGCTATGGAGGTGAGCAAAACTTCAAAAAATATGAAATTTTTACATTGAAATAGCCTCCGATAAGTAAAGAAACTCAAGAAAGATTTTGCCTCAACTTCAACTCAATTCACGTACAAATCTATAACCTTGTGGATCCAATCTGCAGAAGCTGTAGAAGTGCACAAACCCCTCAAGAACACAAGACCTTTTGTCTGAAAAATGCAAAAAATCCATTCCTGCGAACTTTGACCTTTATTTTTCTGCACACATGATGTCGATTTTGATAGTGTTCTCAACATTTGTACCAATGTTCAGCTTGTTGAAATTTATTGTTACCTTGAATGTATATTTTGCCGGCTATAATGAGTTATAATATGAAATGAATAAAATAATCGTTATCGCTTTTGCCACGGACTCTATTAACATTATCATTACTTTTTCAGGCTTTCTCAAAAATTATATTCATGAACGAATGGCGAAATTTCGAAATAGGAATGGATGCCAAAGGACGTATACATTTGAAAGATATTAATTTAAACAGAACAATGATTGAAAAATTGGATGTGAACCCTTTGAAACCAGCTTACTTATTTTTTAGGAGTAAGCGACCATCCATCTGGAAAATACATCAAAGTAAGTGAGTACTCTTTGAAAAATACCATCTGCAATGATGTAAGATATTTACAGCTGATTCTGCGGTTTTCACAATTGAAGAATTTAAATACTAACAATATGTGAATCATTCATCTTTTACGATAATTCAGGAGAATATCAGAGGAAAATGAAAACAGTATAATGAATATTTAATCAAGAGTTAAGAAAGTTCTTCCAATATTTTTTTTATTTTTGATGATATATTGATAGCGCCCTTTGGAAGAAGTGTGCCAAATTTTCATGAATACTTGTGCCAAATTTTCATAAATACTTAATAATATACTTTGCAATAGTAGAACGTTTTAATTCACTTCTATCAGTAATTATGAAATTATCCATTGTTTCACCAATGGCGCAAAACTAAGTTGACAGTGCACTCTGGTGGACAAGTGCTGAATTTTCCTGAAAATTTCATGTTCTCTACAATAGGATTAGTTTTTATTAGAGTTTTCTTGATATCAAATTCTACCAGTAATTATTGGTTTATCCAAGGTCTAACTGACGGCGCTAGAAAAAAATGAGGGCCTGCTGACCCTGAGTCATATGAACAAAAATGTCAAATTTTTTTACATAAAACTGCCGAAAAGCATTTTCTATATTCGGACTCGGAAGTAATGACATATTTGTGTGGATTTCAAAAAGCGCTCGCTACGCCTTGCGTCCAGGTTGTGCATTGCGAATGCGCGGAGTGATACAAGATACAGCTCGTGCGAGCGCAAGTTAAAAACAATCCCAGAGTTTGAAGATAAGGAGTTACTAATATCTTATTTTCCCCTCAGCTAAAGAGATATAAAAACCTGCCAAAACGCATGAAATTGCTCTATAAAATTTGCGGCGGTTAGAGTTTTATATACCTTTGAAACCTCCCAATTAGCTTTTCCCTAACATCAACCGAATTCACGATCAAATTTTTAGCTTCTCATTGTAGTGACATGTGTTTCGGACTCTTTGGTCCTCATCAGTGTGTTCTACACCAAGGGAATTCGTTTTCTGTTGACACTTCGAAGTTTTCCATTCCATACTTGGCTACGTCGTTCTGATGACGACCAAAAAGTCTCCTTACATTGGATATGTGCCCGCGTTAAATTTTATATAAAAATTTCATTTTAAAGGTTGGTTATGAAAACATCATGTCCGATATTTATATTTCAACATCTTTGAATTGAATCGAACTAGAGCTTTGTTTTTCAGATAATAGAGCTTAATAAAAAATATTATTTTTCAGATAACTTCTTTTATACCAAACTCGCACAAACATCCAGACTTGGGCCGAGTATGAGGCTCAACTCCGAAGATCTCTGCGTCAATCTATTCGTAACAAGCTGTCCTACTTGTATTATGACCTTTTTCATGATAGAAAATGGTACTAGAGCACCGATTGATCAAACACAACTGAAAAAGGTACGTGTCTATGTGAGTTTTTAACACCAATTAACTAAAAATTCATCTGCAGAGTGGCGAATGGTCGCTAGTCAGATTGCATAGAGAAAAAGTAGAAGCAAATTATTTGAATATATTTGTGCAAACTTCTTTTATTAATAATGGTAACGTTCAAGAAGGGTTCTGGGCCGTAGATGACGTACGAGTTTGTCATAAAAATGGTAAGAGTTACTAAATTGCTCTCTTAAATATTCTTTTGATGGAAACTAATGTTGTAGAGGTTAAAATTAGTGTACTGAAGCCTTCGAACTACTTGAGAGGAAATGATACCGGAGTGTCTTGTCAAATTGTGGACAAACCAAATTTGAGGCCGGCAAAGAGGTTGTATAATCATCTCGAAGGTAGGTTAAAAATAAACTTTCTGAGAAATGAGTATCTTATGTATTTAAACGAATAATTCTTTTGTATATATATATATATATATATATATATATATATATATATATATATATATATATAAATTCGATGGACGATGAATCAACTCTGTGGTAGTTCATATTTATATTAAAAAAATTAAATAATAAGAAAATAACTTGTCTAAAAACCACAAAATGAAAATAACTTTTTATTCGACTAGTTTCGCCTGTTACAGCATTATCAAGACTGTGTGAAGTCTTGATAATGCCGTAACAGGCGAAACTAGTCGAATAAAAAGTTATTTTCATTTTGTGGTTTTTAGACAAGTTATTTTCTTATTATTTAATTTTTTTAATATATATATATATATATATATATATTATTATTATTATATATTTATATATATATATATATATATATTTATATATATATATATATATATATATATTTATTTATATATAAATATATATATATATATATATATATATATATATATATATATATAATATATATATATATATATATATATATATTATATATATATATATATATATATATATATATATATATATATATATATATATATATATATATATATATATATATATATATATATATATATATATATATATATATATATATAACTATTTATATACATATGTATATCGTCGGCCTAATTGTAAAACCACGTAACTGCCATTTGGCACATTTTACAGGAGAGCAATAAAACTGATTCATTTGACACTCCCTCAATCGTTTTTTACGAAATCAAGCACTGTTATATGGAAACGTAAAAGTAATCTGTTCCATACGACATTGTGCTGATTATTACTTTATTATTGGTTTTCAGGGAGTTTGATGTTCTGTTATTAATGACTGCTGGAGATAGGTGTTATGTAATGCGGAGTTAAAGGTTTTGCTCTGACTTTCATATCCGCTTACATCTCAAAATTAGGAGTTACGCAATATTTCTGACTACAAAACTTCATAATTGCATGAAATTATAGCAATTAAAAAGGAGTGTTCGTCTTTCCAATTATGCATGATTCAAAGGTCTCAAATATCAAAACAGTTTTCAATATAATTATTTTATTTTATAAAAATATAAATACAAATCAAGGAAAGGTGGGAAACGTAAAATTATGAAAATAATATCAATTCACTCAGTTGGCAAAACATCATAAAATGAATGGTAGTCTGAAGGCATTGTTTCTTTCAGCTCCTGTAGATGATTATACTTCGATCGGGGAATATTTCGTTTTGATATGTATAGTTGGGGAAAATCAAATTGACCAATCAAAATTGGATCATCATACCCTGTAGCAGTTCTTCTAGATCGTGTTATTTTAGATTCTTTGGGTTTGCAAACTGGTAGCAGTTTGTAGTCGTCTTCATAATTCAGTTTGTAGTAAATTTTTGCATCTTCTGTGAACAAAAGACAGCGAATGTCTGTTACTTTTGGTTGTCCTACACCTACTCCGGGTCTGATTGATTTATGAGGCATGGCTTTACTATAATCTTTAAAAAATGTGTAGTCCAAGTATTGAACTTTATAAGGCCTGGGGTTTTTTCTGGCCTTGGAACATACTTCAGCGTAATCAGCTGGAACATGTATATCTTTATTTTTCAGATATCTCTCGATTGTGGAATGAATCGAGTCACATTCCATTTGGGTGTGCCCCCTTTCTAAATATTTTTGTTCTATAGAAATTTTATATCGTTTTGCTGTATGCATTAATGCATTCGCCAATATAGCACAACGATTTTGGTAATTGCAACCATCGCTGTAAATTATTACTTTATTACTGTTGTTTCTCAGAAGTAATTGGGAAACAATGAAGTCTGTTAAAATGCTTGCAAACTCATTACTAGTGAGTTCTCCGTCACTCTCATTCCATAAATAGCAGTAGCCATCCTTAGATTTCAAATCAAAGAAGGTCATATTATGTACAGATTATTTGCACCGATAGTATAATGCAGATGCATTAGATTTTGGGCTCAAAAGCAATGACTGTAAAACGACTGTGTAGACGTGTTCCTCATTTGCTTTGTCAAATTCTTTTGCTTTCCTTGCTTCTTCCTTTTTTTTAATGTGATCATCATATGTGTTTTTATCAATGTGATTATGTTTGAACGCAATGCACGTGTCACATTGATCTTTTTTAGGTCTGTAGAGACTAAGGTTTAGATCTTCAAACATTTTATGGAACGTACAACTGGATAATGGATTCATGTTTCTGTGTCCACACCAATCATTGCAGTAAAATTCATATAATTTTGCTTTTGATGACCAACACGGTTCAAGATAAAGTTTATTCGATGATGATCTACAATAGTGGCTCTCAACTTTTGGAAGTTCTGAGAAAAACTCTTTCATAGAATTATTTTTTTCAGTTAGTTCATCTCGCTTTGATTTTACGTTTTTTTTGCTCTTTCTTCTTTGTCTTGTTTCCTCAATATCTCCATCTTCATTCACTTCATCATCACCGTTATCATAACTTTTTTTCTCTTTTATCCAATTGAGTGCCATCCAATCACCAATACCAAGTGTTGCTAAAAATGTACTCTTGCAAACACGCAATTTTTTGTGATCTGCTGATAAATAAAATCGGTATGTGAATTTTCTTCTCGATTGACCTTGCTCTTTCCTGTCACGAGCTCTTCCTGTTAAATTAACATCTATCAACCCTCTCACGTAAATCCTTTTTCCTTCCCACGACATTTCCCAAAATTGTTGAAAAATGTTCGTCCTTTGGTCGTTGGATAAAGAAGCACAGTGGAATTTCAGACTTTTGCACTTACATTTTACATCTTTCATTCTTCTTTTAGGTTTAACAACAGAAAATTTCGACTTTCCATCTACCAACTTTCTTCCTTGGTATTCCTCACCTTTCTCTCTCAGAATCTTTACTTTCTTGCTCTCCCATTTCCTTTCATCAACCTTGTGCCTCTTTCTACGTTTTGGACTTCTTTTTGGATCCTCTTGCTATCTATAATGATTGTATGCTCATTTTCATTTACTTGTTGTGGACCAGTGTTGTCAATCATTGACGTGTTTTCTTCTATCACCTCATTATTTGTTTTCTCAATTTCATTTGGAACAGTATTGCTATCTGACACGATTAAGCATAAATTATCATCAAACAATGCAAGTGAATCTACAGCAACAACTGTACTATCAGTACCAGACACAGTGCTAGATATCTGTACAAGAGATCCATCAGCCTGCACAACAAATACTTGGCTAGATTGGAAGCTGTTATCAGTAAGAGAATCAGTGCACTCCCTCGAGGTCTCTCCTGTTTCAAAATTCAATGTATCATGGTTTTCTTTCTTTTCCGCCAAAAAATTGGAATGGTCCTGATTAACCAAAGAATTTTTTTCCTGATTTTTGTCAGTTTTCAGCAAATTTAATATATTTTGTGCTCTTGAACCCATCTGGAAAGAAAATTAGAAATTTAGGAATTCAGATACGAATTCTTGACTCATCACGTAACTCCACAAATAGATCGGAAATTGGGAAATTTCTAAAAGAAAACCATTCATATTATTGTTTCAAAACTAGTAACTCCAGTTATTAACTATTTGCAAACCACGTAACTGCCTATTAATATGAAACCTTCAAAAAAAAATTATGAAATATATTATGTCTGTTGCATAATGACCTTTTGATATATTTTCTTAATTGTTATCGGCGATGAAACGTGAAATCACGGTAATAGTTGAGAGAAAAAGAGTCTTATATCAAAACATTTAACTCCGTTACTGTATTTTCTAACCTATAAACGCTGATTTGATCAAACCACGTAACTCCAATTCAAATTATTTCATGTTATTCAACTATTTATGGTTCAAAAATCACTTCAGTATATGAATGAAATTAAAATACATTACTTACTTCATCAGTGTATTTAACCACGGTAGCTGAACAATGGATTATGCAATGAAAAACTAACTTGTTAGTGCATTGAAACCACGCCTATTGCTAACACATGGATGTGACATGGACAACTAGGAGTTAGTGGGTTTGAAATAACAAAAAACCCTAACAAAAGATACGAGGTTTGAAAATTCCTTTTCATTAAATCTTACGAATTTTTTGGAGGTACGAGGTTTAAATTATAAGTGTAGACTATTTTCACCAACAATTTGGTATAATAATCCTAAAACTGATTTTGGTGGAGTTACGTGGTTTTCTAATTAGGCCGACGATATATATATATATATATATATATATATATATATATATATATATATATATATATATATATATATATATATATATATATATATATATATATATATATATATATATATATATATATATATTATATATATATATATATAACTGAGATTGAATTCTCTCACATCACTTGGTGAAACATCATAAAGAATAAAGTATAAACTTTAAAATAAAAGCACTTGGCTTATGTTTCACAATATAAAAAATCTTTAGATACTGTACTTAGCAGTAATAAAAAGTCGACATGTTTCGAGCTATGAACTCATTATCAAGACTGACAACAGGAGAGTATTGCATCGTAATTTATAAAACAGACAAAAGCAAAGGTGATACCTGAAAATCAATTTGTTCGTTTACAAGGGGTAATTGACTATTATGGGCGGAACTTATTTCGATAATTTCGAGAAGGTCAAGACGTTTACCCTTGTTACCTGAATGTAACAATTTGGTTTTGTTGAAATCCAGGAAGTGATTGAATTTTATACAATGTTCAGAGAAGCCAGTGGTATTTTTGTTTTGTAAAATTGACTTTTTATGTTCTTCAACACGAATATTTATATTCCTTCCTGTCTGTCCAATATAGAAAGCAGGACATTCGTCGCAAAATATTTTGTAAATACCACTGTTTTCTCCGATGTTAAATTTTTCTTTATTATTGACCAAGAGTGACTTCAAGTTTCTTTTATTTGTACAAATTGTTTTAACGTTATTTTCATTCGTTCATACATAGGTTGTTCACGATTCCATTATCGGAAACAAATTTTCAAACTGAAGTTAATACAATTAAATTATTAGCCATCAATAACGGTTACAATGAAAGTCTTATCGACAAGCTCATTGGGAAAAAACGAAGAAAGTATCTGTTGCATTCAATATACCCCACGCAAACTATTAATGAAGAACAAAAATACTTCCCAATAAATTATGTGCCTAATTTGAGTAGCAAAATTTGTAACAGACTATCGAAAAATAACGTTAAAACAATTTGTACAAATAAAAGAAACTTGAAGTCACTCTTGGTCAATAATAAAGAAAAATCTAACATCGGAGAAAACAGTGGTATTTACAAAATATTTTGCGACGAATGTCCTGCTTTCTATATTGGACAGACAGGAAGGAATATAAATATTCGTGTGGAAGAACATAAAAAGTCAATTTTACAAAACAAAAATACCACTGGCTTCTCTGAACATTGTATAAAATTCAATCACTTCCTGGATTTCAACAAAACCAAATTGTTACATTCAGGTCACAAGGGTAAACGTCTTGACCTTCTCGAAATTATCGAAATAAGTTCCGCCCATAAAAGTCAATTACCCCTTGTAAACGAACAAATTGATTTTCAGGTATCACCTTTGCTTTTGTCTGTTTTATAAATTACGATGCAATACTCTCCTGTTGTCAGTCTTGATAATGAGTTCATAGCTCGAAACATGTCGACTTTTTATTACTGCTAAGTACAGTATCTAAAGATTTTTTATATTGTGAAACATAAGCCAAGTGTTTTTATTTTAAAGTTTATACTTTATATATATATATTATATATATATATATATAATATATAATATATATATATATATATTATATATATGATAATATATATAGTATATATATATATATACATATATATATATATATATATATATATATATATATATATATATATATATAGAAGTTGAACTCCTCCGAAATGGCTCGACCGATTCTCAAGAAACTTTGTGTGCATATCGGGTAGGTCTGAGAATCGGCCAACATCTATTTTTCATCCCCCTAAATGTTAAGGGTGGTCCACCCCTTAATTTTAATTTTTTGTTTTTCGGACAAAATTTTCTGTTCTATTTTTTTTATGATACAGTATTCAAAAATACATACAACCCTAAATTTTCACCCCTCTACGATCAACCCCTATTTTCATTTGTTGATTATAAACTTAAATTTTTTTGGCAAGATTTTTATTTTTATTTTGTCATGACAATGAAAATTCCATCCCGATTTTCATTTTTTTTTTAAATTTTATCTACAGATCCACAATAGGGTTGCAAGATGGCAATCGAAAATAACAATAGTCGGTCTGAGAAAAGGTCGTAATATATTTTTCATACCCTAAGTGATTAGGGTGGTCCACCCCAAACCTTTTTATAAATTTTTTGGACAAAATTTTTATGATGTTGCATTAAACAATACATATTTTTTAATAGCCATTTTAATAATTTAAACGACGTTTGCCGGGCCAGAAAGATAGATATAATAATAGTTGGATTGTTAAATAGATAGATGGATAGAAAGATAGATAACTATCAAGATAGATAGTTAGATAGAGATACATCGGCAGATAGATGAATAGATAGAAAGATAGATAGATAAAAATAATTTATGGCAGAACAACGTTTGCCGGGTCAGATAGATTGATAGATATGTGATAGATAGATAGAATGATAGATACATAATTAGATAGATAGATAGATAGATAGATAGATAGATAGAGATACATCGGCAGATAGATGAATAGATAGAAAGATAGATAGCTAAAAATAATTTATATGGCAAAACAACGTTTGCCGGGTCAGATAGATTGATAGATATGTGATAGATAGATAGAATGATAGATACATAATTCGATAGATAGATAGATAGATAACTATCTAGAATCTAGATAGATAGATAGAGATACATCGGCAGATAGATGAATAGATAGGATAGATAGCTAAAAATAATTTATATGGCAAAACAACGTTTGCCGGGTCAGATAGATTGATAGATATGTGATAGATAGATAGATAGAATGATAGATACATAATTAGATAGATAGATAGATAGATAGATAGATAGATAGATAGATAGATAGATAGATAGATAGATAGATAGAATGATAGATACATAATTAGATAGATAGATAGATAGAAAGATAGATACATAATTAGATAGATAGATAGAAAGATAGATAGAAAGATAGATAACTATCTAGAATCTAGATAGATAGATAGAGATACATCGGCAGATAGATAATTTATATAGCAGAACAACGTTTGCTGGGTCAGCTACTATATATATATATATATATATATATATATATATATATATATATATATATATATATATATATATATATATATATATATATATATATATATATTATATATATATAATATATATATATATATATATATATATATATATATATATATATATATATATATATATGCGTATCTCGGAAACGGCGTTTACCTTATAGTTGTATTTCTTCTAAAAACTCAATTTTATATTGAAAAAACTATTTGTGATAGCCTCTTGTCCGCTCTAACGCTGAGTTTTAACGTGATCTTGTAAATTTTTGTTGTACCGATGCATGATTGTCAACTGTTACCTCAAAATTTTGTGAGATGGCGCTATATGCTACATATATTTTAGTTAGGCACATCACAGTGCCTTGAAAACCTTTCAATAAAACATTTAAATATAATTTTCGTTCGTATTTAAATCAGTTATCCGAAAAAACACGTTTTCTTCAAAAAATACCGAGCGAAGCTTGGTCACCTAGGTACTGTTATACTAAAAAATATGTAAGCAATAATCTCCTGAATTTTATAGGAGGAAAAACATGCACAAATTATAAAGTTTAAACAGATAGTTGAAATTATGACCATTTAAAACTGAGTACTAAATGACTTATGGTTTGTAGAGAAAAGTATACTAGTATATTTTCGAACAGAAGCCTTGATTCTATCATAGAAGAAACTCAACATTATTGAATCTACGATTCATTATTCATCTTTTATATCTACTAAAATAGATGTCTAGATCAAATATTCTTCTGGAATTCTTTATTAGGATCGGTACTGTCTATGAAGTGTAGAATAGTGTGCACCATCAATGTACTTCGATTTTCTCAGATCTATAACATACTCATGATTAACTATAGTTTAAATACTAATACCTCAAATTTTCGAATTTTATATACTTGTTTCTAGCTCCTCCAATCATCAACAGCGAAAGCGATTACTCATCTATAAATCTAACGTGGACTCCCGAAGATGCCAAACAAGACGTGGATTACTTCATTCAATATCAGGTAAACAGGTAATAATCAATATCAAAAACATAAAAGGTTAGCATATGTGTAATTATATTCATCCAATTACAATTTCAAAATTCATTTAGTGTATTTACAGGCTAATGACATCTGTACTGGTCCGCCCTTCAACCCCAAGAGGATAAAATCCAACGGTTTCATAGTGACCAAAAGCAGCCAATTATACTTGAAGGATCTTCAACCTTACACAACCTACAACGTAACCCTTTCGACGATGCTTCATCCGACCGAGAAGCAAGTAACTGTCAGCACCAAGGAATCGCCGTACATTAGTTTGCAAGAACAACCAAATAGGATACGTATAACGGAGTTAACAGATACAACAGTTAAAGTAACTTGGGACGAGGTTGACTGTAAAAATATATACGGACATATAATATACAGCTTGGAGGTGGTCGATAAAGCGAATAACAATGTAACAAATTTGGGCGAACAGACTGATAATATGAGAGTGATAACTGGTTTGAAGCCTTATAATACATATACATTGAATATTGGAACTTCTAGAAGCACGGTTAAGTCACACAGTAAATCGAAGAAGATAACTACGAGTTTGTTCTTCAAAACAAAACCTGGATGTAAGTAAATACTTACTACGAATATTTCAACCTAACCTCATGAAAAGATTAATAACAATTGGTTCAAAATTAGGATCATCCACTGCACCAAAACTCTTTAAATGCACCACATGTCTTCAACCGCCATTTAGATTTATTGGAGTATGTCAATAAATCCAAATATCTGAAGAAAGACCTCACTTACCTTTGATTTCTCTGTTAAATATGTGCGAGTAAGACCACCTTAGTGTAACCAATAACGTAAATGCGGATGCAAAAACACACGTTTTTGAATGTACAAACCAGATGAGCGCCACGTTGATGTTTTCTGAAGTCGCTTGAAGTTTTGAATGCGCATTCCAACGAACATATTCAGGGTTCAACGTGTGGAAGCGATTTACCATGGTATGTGCGTTTTTGAAGCAGTAGCGGCGGTTTAGTTTTTTCAAACAATTGGTTGCTGCAGTAGGTATTTAAAATAATAAGTTAAATTCAGATTAGTCAATATATTTCACATTGTTTGGGTTTTAAATTAGTTTCATTAGTATGTCTGACTGCAGAACAATGCTCCGGGAATTTCTACGGGTATTTTTTTGTACAGTAGTAGTTGTACAGTAGGCAGGGGCCTACCCTGCTTGTGGTAGACAATATCAAAACTATTCAGACCGAAATAAAAAAATTAAGTATACAAAATATTGATAAAGAAGCTGCAAATCATTCAACCAAATGCTACAAAAAGTACAGTTGTCTCTGAAATCAATAGTCTTCGTGGTGGGTTTCGGATAGAAAATAAAAAAGTTTTGATCTCGAAGAGAGGTGATACGGTGAGGGCTTCGGAGATATAGTAGAAAATTTTAAATCTTGGTAATTCCTCCCAGTCGCTTAATATCTGAGCAATGCAGTTATTGGCCATGTGTCTTGACGTTTAATTAATGGAGTGAGTAACTATTACCAAGAGTTACGAATGGGTTTCCTTTTTCAGAAGCCAACCTTTACACCAGATTCGGTTACAATTTTTATTTTCCTTTTTGTTGCATAAGTTCATAAAGTAACCGCTACTGCCACTAGAGCTAAATATTCCTCTTCCTCAGACATCTTGCGAAACAGTTTGGTAGACTGGACGAAACTATGGTTTTGTACGTACGTGTGTACGCAATCAGCTTGCATTTTATTGGTTGCATAGGATACATGGTTGTTTTTAAGGAAGTTTTCATAAGATTATCATGGAAGGGAAGAGAGGTAGGGACTATTTTCGAATTTGTCTCGTTAGTTTGCAAGCCGCAGTTAACTTAACGCCATAAATAAACCTCTAACTAATTTATGAAATCCTCAATCCCGTGATTTGAACCCGGAGACCTTAAATTGGCGAATGAATGTGTTAGGTAGAAACACTAGGCCACTACCTCGGTATAATGATCTATGTAGTAGGTATCTAGGTACTCGTTTAACCTATTTTTGCATTTCATTATTGCAATACTTTAAACTGAATCAAAGAGTTTGTTATGGGATGCATTGTAAGAAATCTTAAATTAGTTCTATTTATATCAGATTTATAAGTGCGATTAAATCTTATTCTCATAGATCATTTCCCTATGAGAAAAATCATAAAAAAATATGTTTCAGTGGCATCACCACCGAAGAATCTCGAAATTTATGCAACTTCAAGTACTAGTCTCTCCTTGAGATACAATTTGCCAGACGAAAGAGAGGGAATTCCTATAGAACTCCATATAACAAGATGCAATCCTATAACGTTGAAGAAGTGCAAAACCTTTCAGCAACCTGTTGTAGCCTGCAATCTTTTCGATGGAAAGTATTGCGTGCAGATAGCTAATTTGATTCCTAATCAAAAGCAGCTGATAAGGATTAGTCTAAAGAATGACGGTTCTCATACATTTGGAGAAGAAGCACTCATTGAAGGTTTCACTCAAGAACACGGTAAGAGATATTTGATTTAAAAAATTCACCAGTGACGACCAAAGCAAAAATTATTTGTTTTCATTGGTTAAATTTCATGTACTTCCTAAATCCGAAGGAATTTTCATTTTAAAATTTCGAGTTGTCCTCTATTTGACCTTGTAGTTAATATCAAGGTCAAGTTCATGGTTTCCCATTACAGCATGGGTGGCCAACCTTTTCAGAGGCCGGGCCAAATTTCTGAAATAAGATTTCCCGCCGGGCTGCACAATCAATTTTTTGTTGGTAATTCAAAAAGGAAAACAGAACAGAAAGAAATATACGTATTCTTTAATTACGCACAAGAAAATTAAACTTTATAATTTTAGTGTGACTTCTGACTTCGTTTGGCAGAACTCAGTTCATTAATGTCGATTTCAACTGAGGTCGTAGCTAGACGCAGTTTTCCAAATGCTCCCTTTGGATTTGATGTGCTTCATACGACTAAAAGCTGTTCACACACTTAAGTGTTTCCGAATAGAGAAATGGTAAATAGCCGGATATTTTTCCTTGTCCAAATATGTTTTGTAGAACTGTTCTAAGCCAACCTCATGAAATTTTTCCTTCAACTGTGCATACAAGATATTTCACAACTTTCCATTTGTAACGTACTTGGTAATGAATTCAGATCTACGGTGAACGACGTTGCAAATGCAGAAAATAGTACACGAGGTTTTTCAAAATCTCGAAATCGGATTTGAAATTCGAGCTTCAAGTTGAAAATCAAAGAAGCATGTTTATCCGCCGACGCCTGTGTAACATCTGGTTGCTCTGACAGTGTAGGGAAGTGAGCAAAGTATTTTAGTGGAAGCTGTTATTCCCAAAGCCCAAGTTTCATTTGAAATGCGGAGATAAGATCATGCATGTCATTAATTAAATGATTTTTCCCTTGTAGGCGAGTATTAGCGTCATTTAAGTGGCCTGTTATATCGACCAAAAATTCAAAGTCGCAAACCCACTCCTTACCTTCAAACTCTGGGATTGTTTTTAACTTGCGCTGAATGAATGAATGAATGAATGAAAATACGTTTATTCAAGATTTCTGGGCGGAATGGGGTACATTTTGTTATCTAGCTAAATATTTATTGTGGGAAGTTATAAGGTTTTGCAACCTTCTTTAACCCTGGCTTTACTTAATTAATTCTCTAACATTTACAATATTAATAAAAAAGACCTAATTTTCCTATCTTTGGGGGGAATGCGGCTGCGGTCGACTTTTTTGCTAATTACGTGCCATTCGGTCCAAGGTCAATATAACTTGCTTTTTTTTTTTTTTTAATCGAGGTGAAAACTTCAAAAGCGATACCGGTTGCGAACCCGGCCTGTGTGGGATTCAATAGTTGATATATAAGTATATATCAACATTGCCTACCCACTAAAAACACCTCTGTTCTTTCGGTTTCCGGGCATTAGCCTACTAAACCTCCAGTATCACACTTAGATTAGGACTCTCGTGCTGCGGTCAGCACTAGAACCTGTTCCCTTCCTTGTGTCTATATTTCGAGACCAAGTGTATATCTCTCTGCGTCGCATTAAATTTGAAATCGAGTAAACATACCTGACGACTGCCCGTGGCATTCTCTGTCGACTGGAAGTATGTTCGCTTCATCCCAGGTTGGTCGAACTTGAACAATGCTCATCACTCCGACCTCGAGATCCAACATCCATTTTCACACTCGTCGTCTGCAATGGCCATTACTCCGACATCGAGATCCAATATCCATCTTCACTCTCGTTGTCTACAACGAGCATCATTCGTCTTCGAACCTGACGATCCGCTACCATCCCACCGTGCCGTCCTCTGTTGGGCGCTGCTCCTTACTAGCGAACCGATGAAGAACGTGTCTGATGGACAATCTCTCAGCCCATCTAGGTCCTTCTTCACTCCTCGTCGTCTTCAGTTTCAGTCGCTTGCCGTCGAATTCACCGCTTTCCCAGGGCGATGCTGCTTCCTCGGTGGTCTGGTCTCGAATGCTATAACTTGCTTTTTTTTTTTTTTTTTTTTTTAAATCGAGGTGAAACCTTCAAAAGCGATACCGGTTGCGAACCCGGCCTGTGTGGGATTCAATAGTTGATATATATAAATATATATCAACATTGCCTACCCACTAAAAACACCTCTGTTCTTTCGGTTTCCGGGCATAAGCCTACTAAACCTCCAGTCTCACACTTAGATAAGGACTCTCGTGCTGCGGTCAACACTAGAACCTGTTCCCTTCCTTGTGTCTATATTTCAAGACCCAAGTGTATATCTCTCTGCGTCGCGTCGCATTAATTTTGAAATCAAGTAAACATACCTGACGAGTATAACTTGCGCTCGCACGAGCTGTATCTTATACCTATCCTTCCGCGCATTCGCAGTGCACAACTTAGACGCAAGACGTAGCGAGGGCTTTTTAAAATCCACACAAATATGTCATTACTTCTGAGTCCGAATATAGAAAATGTTTTTCGGTAGTTTTACGTAAAAACATTTGACATATTTGTTCATATGACTCAGGGTCAGCGGGCGGGCCGCAAGTTATTCCAATTTTTGTCTAAAATCATCAAATACTACGAGTGCAACACGAGACTTGGTCGGAGGAGTAATTTCGAAGTTATGAGAGAAATTTCAGCAGAATTTTCAGAATGACAATCTGTTACAGATCTCTTGAACAGTTTGAATGGTTTTGATATTAGTAAATTTTGACAGACATCTTGGAATATGGCAAAAATGTCCCGAGGCGACTGACGGGTCCTACTTAGGACAAAGTTGCAGTTTACCAAACCTTGGACCTTGAAGGCACTTGAATTATCTCTGAAATACTCGAAGTGTTTCTTCTGTTCTAATTTCATCGATTTATAGATCTTTGATAACTAATATTGTTTCGTTTTCTTATATTTCAGTTCCTGGTCCACCAACGAATATCACTTATAACATGGTCGACTGCACTGCGTCTGAATTACATTGTAACCTCAACATTAGTTGGCTTCATCCTTACGATCAAAATGGAACGATCACTGCGTTCAACATTCTTCTTAACGCTTCAGAAGCTAGACCTAATAAATTCGATGGAAAGACATTTGAGGGAAACTATGTAATACCGGACCAGAGTTATTTACCAAAGTACACATACCAGGTACGTACGTTATTGAGAAGTTTTGCGTTAACTACATGCGTATTATACCGTTTGATGATAACCGAAGTCACTGGCTGGTTGAATTTCAGCAATAATAATTGCTTCAACCCAATTGGGAAATTAGTTTCGAGACCTTCAAACCTCATCTTCAGGACACAAGGTTCATAAGGTAGTTCTGAATATCACCAAACAAAGTGTTATAGTTATTTACATTTTATACTATAATTCAGAATATTGGGAGAAATTAAATCTTGAGGTAAACTGTCGAAAGGAAACTTTATTTTTAAATTATCTTCTCGATCCTAAATGAAAGGCTGGGAATAAAATGTAAATGACCTTATTTCACAAGCAAAAAAACCATTTTCAATTTTAATTTATCAATATCGTGACAAAATCTATATAAAAGCTTGGAATAATTTTCCATTCAAAGCTTATATATATATATATATATATATATATATATATATATATATATATATATATATATATATATATATATATATATATATAAAAATATATATATATATATATATATATATATATATATATATATATATATATATATATATATATATATATATATATATATATATATATATATATATATATATACAGGGTGTTCCAAAATTGAACGTACAAACGAAAAGGGGAGATTCCTTAAGTAAGTTCAAGAAAAAAAAGTCCCATTAACATGGGGTCGCAAACGTTTCGTTTTCGAGATACAGAGTGTTGGGGTTTGAATTTTTTTCAAGTTTTTTTCTCATAGTATCTACACTTTACAAGATATTCAACTGAAATTTGGCATAGATATTACATTTGAGAGTTCTCACCACGTGACATGGCAATTTCGATAGCAGATCTACAGGGTGATATTTTTTCTGGAACACTGTCACCTGTTTTCCTCAAGAACTGTTTTTTGGTGTGCAACTGTTAATTTGAAAAAAATGTAAAATGAAGATTTGTTATTATACTATACTTTTCGTTCTCTTGTAGTTTTGTCGTATCTGCTACTGATTTCGAGAAAAAAAAAGTTTGCGACCCCATGTTTACGGGGTTTTTTTTTCTCAAACTTACTTAAGGAATCTTCCCTTTTCGTTTGTACGTTCAATTTAGGAACACCCTATATATATATATATATATATATATATATATATATATATATATATATATATATATATATATATATATATATATATATATATATATATATATATATATCTATATATATATATATATATATATATATATATATATATATATATATATATATATATATATATATACAGTGGCGTAGATAGCTTTTTGCGATGGGGGGGGGATATGACTTAGTGCAAAATTTCATGAGTTTTTCATCTCATGTTCTATTTTTGTTGATGAAAATAATCTTTCATGTAGGTAGTACAAAATAAGCAGAAAAGTTAAATTAAATTGCAAAAAAGTCAAATTATTTGAATTGGAAGAAATTAATTAAACATCAGTGAAAAATTGAATCATATTTAATTGGATATATACATCATTGAAAATATTCTTGGGAAAATCAGAGCAGAAAATCTAGTTTTCGGTGTTTTTTGACAATCCATTTATGACTTCGTCAGATGTGATTTCATTGTCACGATGAATTGCCAGAACAGCATTGGACAAACACATGAGTTTTTAATTTGCAATGAATTTTATATATTCAGAAGGGTCATTGCAAGTCTATTTTTTTTATCGTGCTCCTTTGAATCGTTTTTATTCGCTTCAAACGTCGATACGGGCAACGTATCTAATATTCTGAGCAACATGACATTCGAAAAAAAAAATTCTAGGCAATCATCCAGCTCTCTTATTGAATTTTTAGGCTTAACATCGCCCCTATGAATTAAATATTTCTTCCGCGCTTTCAACTAAGGAGAACAACAGGTGTGGCAGTAAGAAATTTTTGATGAAACTCGTCAGTTTTGATGAATTTATCAGGTGCTTTGTCAATTTCGTATAAATCATTCTTGAAAAACCCCGAAAATCTTTCTAATAAGTACATTTAATCTGGTCAACAACTTTTTTCGCAAGTCTCGGAAAAATATGAGCAAAATATGTCACTCGATTCGGAGTGGCATGTAGATGTTTTTTGAGAAATTGTAAAAGTTATAAACAATATCCTGAAAAAAAGGGGTTTGATTTTTTGCCAATATGTCAGAAATTATTTGAGATTTTTGAAATCTGAAGAAAGATTCGAAAAGAAGAGGAAATTTCCCAAAAGAAAGATTCAACTTCCGGAACTGTAGGATCAATATTTTCTCAGAGAGGTAAAAATACGACCGAAAACGGGTTATTTGATTTGGGCAAGTCACGAGCATTAAGGACACTTCAACAAAAAACATTATTCAACCATAATAAATATGGAAATCAAGGAATGAAAAAATTCAGACTGTTACTAAATCGGTGAATGAGTAGTAATCTGGCGATAATAGCGATTTTTCAAATAGTTATGCAATAGTTAATTTAAAATTTTTTGGTACTTGAACATGAAAATTGTGAGTTTGACAACTGTTCACTATAGATCTGAGATTTTTTTTCATTCTTGGAGCTATTATTATAAGGCTTCAGAGTAAATCCTCGTTGAAAAAATAAAAAAATTTCAATTTTTCAGTTGTTTATTAACAATTTACGTTGTTTTGTAACATCAAAATGAAATTATTTTTATAATTTTAATGATCCGTTATAGAAATAATATTCATCTCCTATTGTTTAAAAAATTGTTTTAAACGAATGCGTTGTTTATAAGAAAATTAAGAAAAAAAAGTTATAATCAATTAAAGTGTTCAATCTTGCAAATAAGTAAATTGTTAGTAAAAAACTAAAAAATTAAATTTTCAAATTTTTTTTAACAGGGATCTATTCTGCAGTCTTTCGAAATTAGCTCCAAGAAAGGAAAAAAATATCAGATCTATAGTTTAACAGTTATCACACTTGCAATGTTCTTGTTCAAGCAAAAAACTATTGCATAACTGATTGAAAAATCGCGATAAAAAGGCTGAAATTTTTCATTCCTTAATTTAATATTTAATATACTTAGTTAAATAATATTTATTGTTAAAGTGTCTGAAATGGGCATTACTTTCGCAAGCCAGATTACCTGTTTTCGGCCGTATATTTACCCCTCTGAGAAAATTATTAATATTAATCATACAGTTTCGGGAGACTTTCTTTCAAAAAATATCCTCCTCTTTTTGTATCTTTATTTAGATATAAAAAATATCAATAAGTTTTTGAGATAATTTTTTCTTTCAGTAAATTGATTATAAATTTTACAATTTTCTTAAATGGAACTTAACTTTTTTCAAAAAATATCTAAATGTTCTTCCGAATCGAATGACACCTTGTTCATATTCTTCCGAGACTCATGAAAAAAGTTGAACAAAATAAGCACTTGTTGACTCTAATACATTCTCATGATTAGTAAATCTTTCTCCAAGATCAATGATCTATAAGTCCAGAAATGGATTGAGCGCCATCATCACAAGAAAACTTTTACTAACTCTACAATTTTTATTAAGTTCAAAATATTATGGAGTAATCAAATGGACAATCAAAGCCGAAAGTTAGTCATATTTTGATACCTAGTCTACCTAAAAAAATTTTCGAGATATTAAATATTGATTGAAAATCTTCTAAAAGCAGAACTCACGCTCCTCGAATGTAAACAGGAATTTAATCGGTCTCTAGGACCAATGTGAAAACGGAAAATTTTATTTACGAAGGAAGAAGTCAACCAAAATCTCTCTGCACTTCTAAATTTTATACAACCTATACTCTTGAACGAAACTGCTTGTGCATTAGATATAATACTATACTATAATTAATTAATTATACTATTAAACAAAAGCTCGAGCAGTTTTGTTTGATACTAAGTCAGTACAGTATACAATTTAGAAAGAGAAGAAGTGCGAGGAGATTTTGGTTGACTTCTTCCTTTCGAAATAAAAATTTTCCATTAGAGCCATTTGAATTTTTTAAACACATTTTTTGCTCATAGTGACCGATTAAACTACTAATTAAACATAAATAAAATATGCTCAAAACTACTAGTTAGTTACCCAAAATTATAAAAACGATTCAATTTCTCGATTTACTATTATATTAAGATAATGAATAGATTTTTACTTTGCATGTGCTAAATATGTCCATAATTCTAGCGCGCGAGCGACCATTTCGTGGCTCCTGATTGGCCGCCCTGTTCGAAACGAGGAAATTATACAACACTATAATTTTTGGTGGCTCATGGGGGGGATTGATCCCCTTGACCCCCCCTATCTACGCCACTGTATATATATATATATATATATATATATATATATATATATATATATATATATATATATATATATATATATATATATATATATATATATATTATATATATATATATATATATATATATATATATATATATATATATATATATATATATATATATATATATATATATATATATATGTTCAGAAAAAATGTCATGGTCAAAAAACTTCCATCCCAAGGCTTCTCCTATTCAGTTTATCGTAAACCCACCCATACAAACCGTTATCTGAACGCCCAGTCTCACCACCATCCCTCTCAACTTAACTCTGTAGTTAATACTCTAATCTACCGCTCCATTCGACTATCTGACGACGAACACCGTGAATCAGAACTCAAGACTCTAAAACATATATTATTACAGAACGGTTACAACACATATCAAATCAACAAGAACATACGCAAACACACAAACATCACCCCACCTGTACCACGTTCCAATCCCACTGACCAAGAATCTACACCTAAATTATTCCTTCCTTACATCAAAGGAGTAACAGATAAGATCGCAAGATCTCTCAAAAACACAAACATCAAAACAATATTCACCACCCAACAAAAACTCTCCCATCTAATCAGATCCGTCAAGGATAAAATTCCTAACGAAAATCACGGTGTTTATGAGATTCCCTGTTCCAATTGTCCTCGTTCTTATATAGGACAAACGAACCGACGAATTCAGGTCCGTGCCAAAGAACATTCACTTTCAGTAAGACATTCAGATATCACCAACGCCCTTTCCCAACATCACACCCAAACAGGCCACATTATCGATTTCCCCAATACAAGAACTATTGCTCCCGTCCGATCATTCAAATCCCGAATATTTCGTGAAGCTGTAGAAATAGAAAAACGTCCAAATTGTTTGAACACCAGAGATGACAGTCACAGACTCCCATCAGCATGGAAGCCGCTTCTCAGTGGTCGCCGTGTCACACCCAATCGGAGTGCATCCCGCACTGATACCGTGCGTGAATACCCCATTGACGTCAATACTACGTCAATAACTACGTCAATAACTACGTCAATAGAGTACCCGCCCCCCTTCCCTATAAATACGGCCACGCGACGATCGGCCCGTCAGTTGACTCTGAAGAGTAGGCAGGTTGAGACTTCAGAGTTGACAGGAAGCAGTACGGTTGGTGGAGTAGGCAGTTTGAGACCACGCAATCGTATTATTTCCGATTCCTCCTAATTCGATTCGTGGAGTAGGCAGATTGAGGCCACGTATCTGAATTATTTTCCCTTGTAATTCTCCTGAAGATGGCTTCGCAAAAGGAGCCGAAACGTCGAGATTTTTCAAATCTTTTACGCGGTTCATCCCGAGAACCAAGTTTTTCATATATATATATATATATATATATATATATATATATATATATATATATATATATATATATATATATATATATATATATATATATATCAGATGACCTGTTATTATCAAAATGTGCGAGGACTTAGGACGAAAACAGAAGAATTTTTTTGTTCAGTATTCAGTTGCAATTTCGACATTATCTGTCTGACGTAAACTTGGCTGCAGAATGGACTATTTAACTCTGAGTTATTCCCAGAATATTTTACAGTGTTCAGAAAGGATCGTGGCACGTCTGGTGCAGATAACATTCGGGGAGGTGGTGTGCTTATTGCGGCCCATGAAAAACTGCATGCTGAATATGTTGATTTGGAAATTTTGAATAATTTAGTTCTTTCTATTGATATAGTTGGATGTAAAATAAAATCCGACTCAACATTCATGTTGATAATAGTTGTGTATATACCCCCATCAGTAGATTATATTACATATGGATTGTTTTTAGATTCCCTGTCATCTCTTGATGCTGTACTAAATAAGAAAGTAATAATTGTTGGTGATTTCAATGCGCCGTTGTATGTTTCGGACCCATTGACTGATAATAAATGTATTTGCTTGAAATTGTTTTCAGAAATATTAGAACTTGTACAATTTAATAACAAACTAAATATTCGTGATAGGCTACTCGATCTTCTGTTCAGTAATGTGTCCTGTTGTATGTTGCTAAGTTTCCACTTATGTATGAATTGATCCTTGATGCTGATTGGTCTCTGGTTTCTGATGTTAACGATAATGCAGAAGTTGCGTGTATCAAGTTTTACGATATTATTAATAGTATATTTGAGCAATGTGTTCCTTATAAATTGAATCGGAAAAGGCGTTTTCCAAGTTGGTATACACCTAAATTGATAAACTATATATACACTAAAGAAAGGGCTTTCAAAAGGTTTAGAAGGATGCCAACCACTATTAATCATGAAAGATTCAAGACAATACGTAATAAAGTTAAAACTGAGATCAAGTATGCTTACAAGAATTTTGTTTCCAAATCGGAAGCTAATATAAACAGTAATCCACCCGAGTTCTGGTCATTTCTCCGGAATAAGAAGGGCAACTCACGTTTGCCAGGTGTAATGACGGATGGTGAAGGGCGGTATAGCAAACCTAGAGAAATAGTTGATGCATACTTCAGATCTGTTTATACTGATCCGGATGTCGTGGACTTACCGGATGATAGTGTGAGTGTTGATCAGCATAATGTCCATGTTAGTAATATTACAGAAAAAGATATTTTGGTTGCTGCTAGAAGGTTGAATGCAAAAAACACAGCTGGTCCAGATGGTATTCCAAGTTTCATAGTGAAAGATTGCATTCGTGTATTGTCTACACCATTGTGTCATATTTTTAATTTAATTGTAAAAACAAGCATATTTCCTGAGGTTTGGAAAATTGCCAAAATTGTACCTGTGCTGAAGAAGGGTGATCCAATGTTTATCAGTAATTACAGACCCATATCAATTCTTTCTAATTTCTCCAAATTATTTGAGATTATTTTGTTTAACAATATCTATTCAACATGGATTTATGTCCGGCAGATCGTGTATGACGAATCTAGTTACCATGTCGCAATTTGTCTTGGAGAGCTTGGATGATGGTTCTCAAGTGGATGTTATATATACTGATTTTACGAAGGCATTCGACCGAGTATGTCACCAAAAGTTATTATGGAAGCTAAAAACTAAATCTAGCTTCTCTAGCGGTTTGGTTTCACTTATTAAATCATATCTGCATAATCGATGTCAGTTTGTGGAATTCGAGGGTCATCAGTCATTTCGGTTCACGGCAGCATCAGGCATACCTCAGGGTTCTAATCTTGGCCCCCTTCTTTTTCTTCTCTTTGTGAATGATCTGCTGGATTGCATCAAGGGTCATAATCTCATGTACGCTGACGATCTGAAAATATATGGAGAAATCAACACTATTGAGGACTGCATGAGACTGCAGGAGGGACTGAATGATGTGTCTGAGTGGTGCGTTTCAAATCAGCTGAACCTTAATGTTGCTAAGTATAATGTTGTGACATATACCAGGAGGAAAAATATTATTCACTTCGATTATAATGTTGAAAATAGCATTTTGGCTAGGGTATCTGAGATTCGTGATCTTGGTATTTTGTTTGATCAACGTTTCACGTTTGTCCCTCATATAAGTGCTACGCTCTCGGCTGCATTTAAAACCTATGGTTTCATTGTGCGCAATGCCAATCACTTTCATGATAAGGGAACTCTATTGCAGTTGTTCAATTCTTTAGTGAAGAGCAGATTAAATTTCGGTTGTATGATTTGGCGTCCTATCTACAATGTTCACAAGTATCATTTGGAGTCAGTGCAGCGGAGGTTCCTTAAGTATCTGGTGTGGAGAGAGGATGGTGTTTACCCTTCAAGAGGTTTTGATCAGGATAACTTATTGAACAGGTTTGGGGTTAAATCGCTTGAAGTCACCAGAAAACTTCTCTCTTTGAAATTCTTATATAAACTATTACACGGCTGTATTGACTGTCCCTCTCTTCTGGCTATGGTGAAATTTCAGGTGCCTAGGCTGTGCTCAAGATGTAATGAACTATTTTTCTTGGCCACTCCAAGAACCAATTCTCTTGTACAATCGCCTATTAGATACATGTGTTCATTATTCAATGAGGTTTCTGATAGTTGCGATGTGAACTTTGATACGTTTTCAGCCATAAGTCGAGTTTTTTTGGAGTATCTGGATAGATAGACATAAGTGATATTGAGTTCTTATCGTTTCTCAAGTTATAATTGTATTAATATCTTAAAGTAATTTTTTTTTTCTTTCTTTTTTCTGTCATTTCATTTTTTTAAAAGTTAATTTTAGTTATTGTAATACTAATATTTTTGAAGCCGCTTCTGTTAATTTTTATTTAGTTATTTAAGAATTTTTCCTGTAACTGGGTTTTCTTTTTACCTGTAGGAAATAAAGGCCTTATTATTATTATTATTATTATATATATATATATATATATATATATATATATATATATATATATATATATATATATATATATATATATATATATATATATATATATATATATATATATATATATATATATATATATATATATATATATATATATATATATATATATATATAAGTATTAATATTAATAGACAGACAATTTAAATATTCTACAAGGTTCATCAATAATCTAGAAATTAGTTAACTGTTGAAAGGTATATCAAATACTTCTTCGACAAATACTTAAAATAATAAAATTATAATAACAGTTAATATTAAATAAATATGATCAAATTTTTGAATGAAAATAATCAGTTATATTTCGTAATGACAATAAGGATACTCAAACGAATAAAAAAATGTCTATTAAATATTATGTTTTATTTTTCACTTGTATATTATATTGTTTATTTCACTTTGGATACGGTTGCTATAAACACACTCATTATGCCCTAGGCAATGTAGAAAGAGAAATTAAGCAAATTTCATTGATTGAATACTTCATAATCCTTGTCGTATACGACTCTGGATTTCTTCGGCAATGAATTATTCGCAGTTCTGGCTCATTTTCTATGATATTCTTGGGTAAATTCATTTTCATTTCCATAAGACTACACAAAGAAAGCAGCAATGGCATGCACTAAATATGATGACAAAAATATTCACAAACGTCAAAATATCAACAAATGACATGCCTACTATGAAAAGGAAAATGGCTAGGAGCAATGAATCGATTTTAAAATAGCTTTTTCATTATAATAAAATAATTTTTTCGTGAAAAATAAAATCTTGTATGCACCACGTGCGCTACTAGATCCTTACGCCCATCGGGCAACATTCATCCCTCCGGGCGTAAGGATCTATATAACGCACTTGGTACATAATAGTATATTACATAATAAGTGTGGTAACTAGGTTTTTAGCACACGCTAAGTGAAGTTTGAAAAACGAGCCGCAGGCGAGTCTTTTCATTCACTTAAGTGTGCTAAAAACCTTTACCACGCGAGTTATGTATACTATTTTATCTACAACCGTTCGTTTTGATTAAATACAAATTAATTATAGTCTAAAATTTCCCAACTTGGTCACCAGCAATGTTTTAACTTTTTTTATTGTTATGAAAATTAGGATGTCATAGCGACAAAAAAGCAACGCCTTTTTGAAGTTGTCAGTCGAAAATATAGAGTTTTCACGGCTAGTTTAATAATTTTTTACCGCACTAGTGCGTTAAAATGATTTTTACCGCACTAGTGCGTTAAAGTAATAGTTACCGCACTAATATGGGTGTGTAAAAACATAATTTACGCACGGTTGTAGATAAATAACTATTTTGTCATTCTGTGAAGTATCCTATTTGTATTTTTATATTTATATCACAGTTTCAAATCCAGTTTAATTGCAACAGCACAGATAGTATCATTGTGCTCAATATTATCCGCACTTTCCATTTGAGTGTAATTTGCAATAAATAGCCCTCGACCAGATGCAGATAAACTGAACTAGCCCAAAATAGTGTAAAATACTCAAGTATTGTGCAAGAATTATGCAATAAAAAAAATTTTAAGTTACATTTGAGATGTCTCATCAGGGCCGGCCTAAGGCGAAAATTGCAAGTGTGCTAGACCCAAATTTCATGCCCCTGCAGGAGGGTCTGGGAGGTATGGAATTTTTTGAAATTTGAGTTCCAAAAACACAGTTTTTGTGCACTTTTGCGCCTTGTAGAACATTAAATTTATGTATGACAATTGGATTTATTATTGATTGACTTGATATGTTCAGTACTCTTACTTGTACTATAACCACTATTATGTCAAATAAACTAATGGAAGCTTAACTCTAGGTAACGTTGCAGTGATTTTTATGCTTATACTGCAATTACTAGCTAATGCGGGAATCACCGTCCATCGGACCTAAGATAAATTTCCATATGTCATGGGTAAAAGAAAATAAAGCAACAGAACATAGTGTACCAATAATGACAGTGTTTATTAATGGCGCAAACACAAAAAAAAATTATTAACTATTAGGATAGTACATAGTCACTTTTATTATACATTTTATACAAGGGCTTTTCTTGCTTTCATTTCGGAGAATGAATTTACTATCTTAATTTCAGACGCCAATTGGCTAGAAGAGCAAAGCCGGGGGAGGGGGAGGGAGGCAGGAAGATCAGTCGCAACACTTTCCGCGTCCCGCCACGAGACGACTGTTCTACTGACGTTGGACTTTGGTCAAGGGCATCAGACTTACTGTATTTCAGAACTCATTGGGGTAGCCGGGTAGATCTTCGGTTTTACCTTGAATTTCAACTGTAATAGTTTTAAGACAAAATTCCTTCTATAGTCAGCGGCAAATCATTGGAAGCTTGGGAGTTTTAGCTGTGTGAATAAATTTTTCAATCCACAAACTGGCAACGACGCTGGGCTAGGGGTGTAGAGGGAAGTGTACAGCTGTTTAGGGTCCAAGCTTCCAATGATAAGCCAGCGAGTATAGTTTAAATATTTATGCCTAATATTTAAATCAGTTTCTAAAAATTTGCCAAATTTATTATTTTTTTTTTACAAAAATTTATCAATTTAATGCCCCTCCAAAAGGCTTGAGTGTGCGGCTGCATACTTCGCACACCCCTTAGGCCGGCCCTGTGTCTCATTAATAGTACTTCGTAATAACTATAAAATAAGTGCATGTTAAGTTAATTTTTCACACTCACGATTCACACAGATTTTTTTTCCAGATAAAACAGGTGCCTTTCAGCAAAGGATACAATATTTACATACAATCAGTAAATAATAACCTCAAAAGTCGATTCACCACGCAAACGGCAGTTCACAAAGTTGAGTTAGGTGATCTAATTGATCAGAGCCCAACTTTAGTACAAACTTCGGAAGACTCCTTTGTGTTTGGACTAAAACCGCCAGACCGTAGGTTGACCACAAATTTAACAGTAGTTGTACAAGATTTTAACGAGTCGCAAACGATTGACAAGAACATTCTTGATCAATTTAACTTAGCGGACAATTTGTGCAACGATTTTGGCGATACTTGGATATCGCAAACTGTTAAGGTAAGTCAAAACAACATGATTTGAAATGTTTTATCTTTTAACACTTTCGACACTCGACGTTTCGTCAATAAATTATAATATATAAAATTCTCGTGTCAAGGTGTTTGTAATCAAACTCCTCCGAAATGGCTCGACCGATTCTCATGAAATTTTGTGTGCATATCGGTAAGGCCTGTGAATCGGACAACATTTATTTTTCATCCACCTAAATTTTAAGGGTAGTCCACCCGTTAATTTAATTTTTAGACAAATTTTTTTGTTTTTTTTTATGATACAGCATTCAAAAATACATGCAACCCTAAATTTTGATCCCTCTACGATGAACCCCTATTTTTATTTTTTTTTATTATATCCACAGATCCGCAATAGGGTTGCAAGATTATATATTTTTCATACCCTTAATTGGTTAGGGTGGTCCACCACAAACATTTCTATAAATTTTTTGGACAAAATTATTATTTTTTATTTTTTATGATGTTGCATGCATTGAAAAATACATATAACTCTAAAATTTTCACCCTTTTATCAACAACCCATATTTTATAGCCATTTTAATGATTTAAACAACGTTTGCTGGGTCAGATAGATTGATAGATACATATATAGATAAATAGATAGAAAGATAGATAGATAGATAGTTAGATAGATACAGATACATCGGCAGATAGATGAATAATAATACTAATAATAATAATAATCTTTATTTCAGAATATGTGCGTACAACAATTACAACATAGAATGAAATAGTGTCAAAAACTTATAAATCAAAAACTAAAATATCCTCATAACGTCACGTCTAGCTCACTGTTAAAGTATTCAGACAGTGAGTACGGTTCCAAATTAATAAGCATTTCTTTTATTTTTCTTTTAAAAAAACTAAACTTATTTATACTTTTAAAACTATTTGGCAATTTGTTATAAATTCTTATACAATTATAGGACGGATGTTTTTCACTTAGACTTAGTTTGTGTTTGGGATAATGTAAATCAAGAGTTCTTGTGTGGTAATTATGAGATGTTGTATGCTCTACCATAATATTTTTGTTTTTAAAGAAAAATATCAAGCAATCACACAAATAAATACCATAGACTGTCAGAATGTTATTTTTTCTAAATATTCCTCTACATGATTCCAAATATTTCAACCGAAACATAATTCTCACAATTCTTTTCTGTATGACAAATATCTCATTTACTCTTGCACTTATTCCCCATAATATTATTCCATATCTTAATAGTGATTCAAAGTTTGCAAAATAAACTGTCTTTATACAAGATTGGCTTAAATAGTTATTGAGAGATCTTATTCCATACCCTACTCTACTCAATTTCGTTGATAGGTATTCTATATGGTATGACCATTTCAAAAATTTGTCTATGTATAGACCTAAAAATTTAGTTGATTCTTCCAATTTTACATGATTGTCATCTATCTTAATGAATTCTTTCTCTATTTTCGATCTATATGTACCAAACATTACAGCAGATGTTTTATCTTTATTTAAAACAAGCTTATTATTAGCAAACCAGGAATTAATTTCTTTAAAAGAATCTCGAGCATTCATTTCTAGCTGTTGTATGTCACTAGCACTGATAATAACGCTTGCATCGTCTGCAAAACCTGTTATGAAATTTGAATTTATGGTGAACAAATCATTAATGAAAATCAAAAATAGGATTGACCCCAATACGCTGCCTTGAGGTACCCCAAATCTAGATTCTAATACTTCTGACTTTATTTCTTTCCCTTCATTTAAAACACCAACTCGTTGTTGACGTTGTGTTAGATATGATTGAAACCACTTTCCGGCCGTTTCTCGTATACCCATGCACTCTAATTTACCTAACAACAATTCCCTAACTAGACAATCATAGGCGCTTGATTGATCTAAAAACAATCCTAAAGCCAACTCTTTTTTTTCAAGTAACCTCACAATTTCCTCAGTGAACTGATATATTGCAGATTGAGTTGATTTTCCCTTGAGATAACCATGCTGCGAGTTACTTATGATATTGCATTCTTTAATAAAGCTCAATATTCTCGAGCACATGGCCTGTTCAAAAATTTTAGAAAAGGAAGACAATAAACTAATCGGTCTGTAGTTCTCCATAGACGAATAGATAGAAAGATATATAGATAAAAACATTAATTTATATGGCAGAAGAAAGTTTGCGATGTCAGCTGGTATTTATATATAATTCAAATAACTAATTCACTAGCTTATAATTCACTAGCTTGTTAAAAGAATGTCTTTTAAAGCTGGATTTCAGAAGAACATTCGAATATGATAGTAAAAAATTAGAATTAAAATTTGGAACTGATTGCGCGCAGCAATTAACTGCTAATTATTTGTTACAGATCGAAGAAAGCCTCAAAAAAATTACCGTTGGAAAATCAGATCCTTCCGGAAAAAAGTTGAAGCCGAAGACGAAATATTGTATAACATTTTTTATGGAGAATGAATATCAGAATTCATATCATGAGAACGTTTATTTTGAAACATTAACGACACTCGAAGCGGTAAAACTGGAAGAAGCTGCAGAAGGGCCGAATGTTTTCCTGATAATTCTAATAGTACTTATAATTTTGCTTATTGCTGGACTTCTTCTAACATGGTAAGAAATATTTAGTTGGAGTAATTTATGAAGGGAAATCTTAATGTCTATAAAATGAGTGGGGATACGTCTTGGATATTTATACGACACATAACTACATATACCTTTAGCATTTCGATTATTATTTTTTTATGAGCCACTCTCGAGAAAAGAGAAAGCTTATGACTCAAACTACCGGGGATGATTTTGATAAATCTCGGTTCATGCTGGACTTTAAATGCTGCATGTCGTAGCAAACAAAAACATTTTTGAGTGTAGAGAGTACCACTGGTTTGTGGTTCGATTAAGAACCGCTTTCCGATCGATTATTTTTTGAGATGAGCACGACAAATTGGTGTGAATTATCTGTATTCCTTATGGGACGAGAGAGTTGTTCTCCTGGTGTGAAATAATAGAGCTATTGACTGCAGAACACCTGCTGTGATGAAATCTGTAAAAAAGACATAAGTCGGCAACCTTACTCCGATGCTCGAGTGAATGAAGGTGAGCGGTCATTGACGTGTCGTCTATTATCCTCATTGCTCTTTATTGAATTGAATCAAGTAGGTGCAAGTAGTGCACAGATTAAGAGCTCCAAGTATGAGTGCAGTACTCCAATGCTGGGCAAACTTCACATTTAAAAAGCAGGTGTTTTGATATAAACACGTTCATGCCAGGTTAAATTATAGTTAACGATGATTCCTTGAAGATGCTGTTTAGTAATTTGGTTTTCCAATAATAATTGAGGATCAAAGAGGAAAGTTTTATTTGCGAACCTGGTTGATTGTGTCTTGGTGACATTAGAAGCAACTAAATTATCACATTCCTAGTTAGAAATTATTTCAAGATAGCTATCCATGGACTATCGTTGATGGCCAGATGTAGATGCACTGACATGGCACTTGGTGGTGGATACTATTAGAGTACTGTAGAGTTGTTAGTAAAGCTCACAATTTTTGTTTTAGTCTACTTTAGGAAATAATGATATCCTAAGGTCGAAAAATAAAAAGGGTAAGTCACAAGATAGACCCTTGAGATACACCAGCGTTAACAATATGTGGGTCCAAGATTGCACCATCGACCGCAACACATGCTTGCCTTTTATGAAGGTAACTTCCGATTAAGCCTCTTAGTTGTTCAGGAAGACCGTAAGATAGCAGTACTTTGTGCCAAATTCGATAGAAGGCATTTGAGATTCTGGATAACACTTGTCCAAAGACGTATGTCATATGGGAGTAAGTCACCCGTTCAAAGAAAACGTCCAAAGCCGTATTATAAACTATTTATGGAATTCGCAATACATTGATGTTCAGATGTAGATATAATGGCATGCTTCTTATTGGTGATGGATGCTAATAGAGTACTGTCGTCAGCGAAGCTCACAATTTCGTTTCTAGTCGAATTTAAGAGATTATTAATTTCTATAAGAACAAACAGCGGTGACAAGATTGAACCTTGAGGCATACCGGCGTTAACAGTATGCAAGTACTAAATAATAATAATAAAATTCGAAATTATTCAATTTCAAGGAATATAATGACAAAGAAAAGCAATATTTTCACAAAAAATGTTTAATTGAATGGCAACAACCATTTTTTTTTCCAAAAGAAATGTTTTATTATTAAATATCATATACAGAGAACTGGTTTTTTCGCATTGTTTTAACTTAATGCTCTTTAATTTTGCTTTTTATGTTGCTTTTGTTATGTTTATTCATAGAAAAGCGAAAAAAAAAATTATGACACGTTATTGGGCATATTCCAAATAAATTAAACAAATAATATATACTTTACTTAAATTTTATATGTATGACGCTTGATTCATAACTAAATTTTCAGGTTTATCTTGAAGGAAAGGAAAAATTCAAAAACAAGAACCCGTTCAATGGAAGAAAATGATCACGAATATGAATCTCTACCATTCGAGGAGACAATTGTGAATAATAATATGTACGACCATTTGGAGCATAAATAACTTAATTCAGTACTTAAGAGTGACATAGCAAACGAATTGTCAACCAGCGCACACAACTAAATTCGCCATATTCATAATAATAGTTGAGAATACATAATTTTTAATAACTACTCGCAGGTTTCGCCACTCGGGTATCTGAAAAAAAAATTTTTGTGATGAATGGAAAGATCGTACGTTTTATGACAAAACGATTTTGTTTGCTCTAATCCAAAAGTCATATTAAATAAAGAACAACTTGTTGAGTACAGTTCGGAAAACACGTAGTTCCCGAACAAACAAAAGAGAGTGTGACGTCATAATGTTAATTTATACCCATCGTAGGCAAAGCTGATACAGTGTTTTGGCTTTTAATCGATTAAATCTTATTGTTATCGACAATATATTAATGATTATATAACTCATGTATGAAAAAGCCAATAAAATCCGTGAATTTTGCATAGTTACTGCATATTGATAAGTGAATATACTCTTGACGACGTTGTATAATCATTTTGGTGTTTCGCCTTTCGTCAAAATGTGAATGTTTTCATATTGACGATGTTTTGACGTTTGTCAAAAAAAAGTAATATTTTTTATTTTCAAACGTACGATAATAACGTCATTTCTCGATTGACAGGATCATCGAAAAGTTCTATTTCTCCGCCAAGGCGGAGAAGTGTTGAAGATGCAAAGATGAATTGGTAACCACGAACAAAAAATTCTCCAATTCAAACGTCATTTTTATTCGTTAAAGTTACATTGAATGTACAATTGGTCAATGTTGCATTTTGAAAATTAAAACCATGTAATAAGGAACTGGTAGGATTCTGTCTCGGATTCTGTCAAAAGCTGATGCCTCAATAGAGTAATCTGAGTTGCTGGTTCCAGGGAATTCGTTGACGCTCAATATCCTACCAGCAATGTCACTCTTATTTCGCAGAGAATCCTCGATATAGCCTTCTGCTACACTACTTGACTTCCAACCTCCGTGTCGTTTCAAAGACTCAATGTTGGCTCCTCCATCTATAAGTAGTGTAGCAGAAGTTCGCCTCAATGAATAACCTGTGTATTCGCTTGGATGATTCAATTGCAAAAAAGTGGCAACCTTTCTTGGAACACTTCCTATACCATGTATTCCCATCACAGCTCTGTAGCATTTTCCAGATTGATATTTCAAAAAAAATCTATTTTCAACGAAATCCTTTGGTCTTAACGCAGTCTATCTCCGATAAATATTTAGATTATTCTCCCCGATAACTGTGAATGTTCGAACTTTTCTCGTTTTACTATCAGGAATATTGACTATTATAATATTTCCCTTGTCCTCGATATCTGTACTTTTCATTTTCACCATTTCGTCACATCTGCAGGCACCAGCTATTCCGAATAATAAAACAATCTGAAACAACCACGTGATCAAAAATACAAAATTAAAATTACTTGAAATATGATAGTTACCTTTAATCCTACATATGAATCATTCGGTGCTTCGAAGAGAAAACGTTCGAACTCTTCCTTAGAAAAAACTCTTGATTTTTTTGGAAGATATCCTTCATTGGACTTTTCAAAAATATGCGCAACTTCAGATATTTACCAATATCTATTCCATGTTTGATCGCTAGTTGCGACTTTATCATTGAATATCGGGCCCACAAAGTAGAGGATTTCCATTTTTTTTCCCTAGCCATTGAATTGAAATATGCTAGAAGCATATTCTCTTGGTAAACTGTCACATTTTTCGAATTGCACCAATTCACGAAGTGATCATATGCTGCAGAATATTTTTCAATAGACTTCGATGGTCCAAGGGTAGACTCTGCTTCTTTGGCCAAAACCTCAATTTCTGAAGACATTTTCACTTTAAACCACTTCTCACCAGGTTGCGAATTATAACTATCAATATTATTTTACTTTAAGTATATCTGTCAGAATCAATTTTGTGTGGCAACCGTAACTAGGAAAATGTTCCATAATTCTTAACGATCGTAAGTGGATAGAATTACGTGCGTAAATGTGAATCGATCCAAAAATGGATATTCAGATTTTTATGAATTTCAAAACGTTTGAAAATAAAATAACATATTTCATTCGGAGTAGAAGTGACTTTTTATGGCTCGCTTTCAATTACCCGCCTCACTGCGTTCGGCGGGTAAGCTCAATCTCGCCATGAAAAGTGACACTTCTCCTCCTTATGAAATAATATACTATTATTTTCAAACGTACAATAATAACGTCATTTCTCGATTGACAGGATCATCGAAAAGTTCTATTTCTCCGCCAAGGAGGAGAAGTGTTGCAACACTTTTCCGGCCGGCGGCAGGAAAGGTGTTACTATGCAAAATATGAATTGGTAACCATGAACAAAAAATTCTCCAATTCAAACGTCATTTTCACTTTAAACCACTTCTCACCAGGTTGCGAATTATAACTATCAATTATTTTACTTTATATCTGTCAGAATCAATTTTGCGTGGCAACCGTAACTAGGCAAATGTTCCATAATTCATAACTATCGTAAGTGGATAGAATTATGTGCGTAAATGTGAATCAATCCAAAAATGGATATTCAGATTTTTATGAATTTCAAAACGTTCGAAAATAAAATAACATATTTCGAAGTAGAAGTGACTTTTCATGGCTCGCTTTCAATTACCTACCCTCTCAAGCTCGCCATGAAAAGTGACACTTCTCCTCCTTATGAAATAATATACTATTAAGGCCGAAACACATTATTGAAACGCGACGCGACAAAACGTGTTGATACCTGATGTATAATGTGTAGGGATGAAACGATACCATTGAGGTATCGATACTTTTACTCGATACTGTATCGGTCGTCAAGTATCGATACTTACTCAGTATCGATTGAAAAGTATCGATACTTACTCGTATCGAATCATTTTTGGAAAATTTAAAGTAAAAACCGTAAAAAGTATTAGTAGTCTTCATTGAAAATTGCAAAATTATAATAATAATGGTTTATTCATATAAATTATATATATACATATATATATATATATATATATATATATATATATATATATATATATATATATATATATATATATATATATATATATATATATATATATATATATATATATATATATATATATATATATATATAATAATATATATATATTTTTATTTTATATTATATTTATATTTATATATATATATTATATATATATATATATATATATATATATATATATATGAATATAGGTATATCACAATTAAATTCTTATAAAAAATCAAAATTAAAATGAGTAAAGAATAATAATAATAAAAAATTTAATGTTACGAAAAAAAGTCTGTTTTAGTACTGCTTCCCAGAAATAACAATTTTTCCAAATTTTTGCCTGTTAAGCGATTTTTGGAAGCAGACTGTTGCGCCAGCTTTCGAAAACAACCTTTCGCAAGGTACCGAGGTACCTACCACGTTTAAATATACTCGAGCTTGTTTATATAATGCTGTTTAAAGTACAGAACATGCAAGCAAGTGAGAGAACGATTCCCTAGTTGGTTGTCTACTTATAACAACGGAACACCATAAAGCATAGCGCAGATCTTCTTCTTCTAATGATTATGTAGTCAATTGCAAGTTGCACGTAGTTCACGGTATATACAATATGTCGTAAGAAGTACCTCAACTTAACATTTAAGATATGAAATTTTTTATCAATGTTAAAATGAAATAGTGACAATAGGATACTTATATGAGTACTTTTGACCGATACCTACTCGATACTTAATTTCAAAGTATCGATACTGAAAGTACTCAGTATCGGAGGAAAGTATCGAGTATGTACTTGTATTTACTCGTATCGTTTCATCCCTAATAATGTGTACTTACCAACATGTGATGTCACACAACACACAAGCAATTAATTGTTCTTCGTTCATTTTTGTCAAATTTCTGCCAAAATTCAGTAGATTATAGGGTATCAACGTATGAATGTACGCTTTATTTGACAATTCCAGAGTGACATCGGTTGTTACCTAGAAACATACAGCGCCCAACACGTCGACTAGATCAGGTAGCGTGTGCCTGTATCGCATGACGTCGGGAGTTCATAGTGTGATTCTGGTCATAGAAGTTACTAGGATTTGATTTTATTCAACACGCGTCGCGTTTTGTCGGGGTGTATCACGTTTCAATAATGTGTTTCCGCCCTTATTCGTTATATAATCGCAACGAATACCACTCGAGCAATCGAAAATAATCGATTATACTGACCTCGTCACTCGATGTATTTTCTTAAAACACCACAGTAAAATCGATTTTTTTTCGATGCTTTTGTGATATTATAACTGAAGATATCTGAAATGTCAAACCTAAAAAGTTATCGTGCTTATTTCGTACCATTAAGGCCCCTACGAACGGACGTTGATGTATTAACATATCAAACGTGCATTCAAGAACGTGCAACCAATAACATTAATGTGGATGTAAAAATACCCTCGTTTTTGAATGCACACTCCGGATGAACGCCGCGTCGATGTATTCTGAATCGCTTGAATTTTTTATGCGCATTCAAATGAAAACGTGCATCTCTCAACGTGTGGAGGCGATTCACCGATGTTTGCGCATTCTTAAAGCAGTGGTTGCGGATAATTTTAATTTTTTTTTCTATTTTTCTTTTCAAGAACATAAGTACACGCCACTGTCACAAGAGCTAAACATTCTTCTTCGAACAAAACTATGGTTTTGTTCGAACGTGTGTACGCAATCTGCTTGCACGTTTTTGGTTGCGCGTTGATGTATTAACACATCAACGTCCGTGTGTAGCCCGCTTATTATGTACGAATACTACAAAAACAACTCCCAAAAAATTTTTTTTTAATTTTCAACAAGATGTTATATTATATCAGGTATATTATGGGAATTAACCTTTTTAAATCTTTTATCGCACATGACTAAATTAATGTAGCTATTATAAATAATTTTTTGCACAAAATTTGGGATCTTTGCAGTCAATTTACTCGTAGAAATCGTTGACATTTTATTATCGAGAAATTCCTTTAACAATATGACGTCACAAACATGGCCACCCATCGTGGCGCGTTTGTAGTATGCGATTCTTTGTAAAATTTGATCAATTTAAAATTGTTTATAAATTAGTGAAAAAAAAAAATTTTGAGAGTTTTTCGCATCGACTATTAGTATAATTCATGATAAAGTTTCAAAATACATTAAACAAATTGATAATTTTTTTTTAGAAACCCAGTTACTGATTATAACAAACTTTTCAATAAATACAAAGAATTGAAATATACTGTATATCATTCTTCAAAACTTGAATATCATTCTTTATATATGAGCGGGGGGACTGGGTGGTCTTAGCCTAGAGTTAGAGATTAATGAAGAATACTTGCTCTGTTGTAACAATTATTTAAACAATTCTTGCATATAAAAATGGCAAGTGTTTGCTATGTCACGTTTCACTTAACAGCTGTTTTATGGTTCGAATCTCCATAAAGTTCTCGAAATATTTCATATCTGCCATTTTAATTAATGATATCAGATGTGTTATTATAACTGTTGTTATATCGTCCGACAGCGAAAATTATACTATGTTAATTATTTATGGCATAATAACATAATTCTAACTTAAAAATGAAACCAAAGCTTTTACGTAGTTTAACTTCTTTAGATTAGAATTTTCACCAAAAAATTTTTTTTCAATGTTTTATACAGCTATGGCAAATTAAATATAAGCAATAAGAGTAATATTAGAAAACATCCATTTAACAACTTTGATAATTTCAATTCAAAATTAAATTAAAATCTGAAATATTAAAATTGAAATGAATATTTGGCAATTAATTTTCATTACTTAATATATTTACATATCTATAAAACCACCTTTTTCATATAAAAAGTAGTCAACGATCTATCTTTTTTATTGATGAATTTCAAACACTTCCAGACTCAATGATTTGATATACATTTATTTAGATAATAATTCAAATTGAATTGTTTCTGAAAACTGAAAAATGTTATGATTATACTAGGAACCTATTTTACGTACATATAAGAAAAAACTATGGAAAAATTACCTATTTCATAAAGCAGCTTTTTACGTACTTACAAAACATTCTTACGGTACGATTTATTGGCAAAGTGCCTCTGCATCTTAATTTTAACCTTCGAACTGATTTGTGTTCATTTCTATTTAAGTTAATTGTATTACTTTTAGTATCTAAGCTTTGAAATAAATGATTCGTAACATTATTTTAAACACTTAAAATGTCAATCACACTCAATTATTTTGATTGTTTATACATTAGATGTTTTATGTTAAAAAATTATGTCTTATACATTGTATGTAACTATCGATAAAATTTTAATTATGTTCAACGTATTTATTTAGTTCCATAGTTTCAAACATACGTATTTCAGATATATATATATATATATATATATATATATATATATATATATATATATATATATATATATATATATATATATATATATATATATATATTATATATATATATATATATATATATATATATATATATATATATATATATATATATATATATATATATCAAGATATAACGCATTTTTAAGGCAGAACAGCGTAGCCAAGTTATGGTTCGACAAACTTGGAGCTAGAGAAAAAAAACAAAACAGGCGCGACAAGATTGACTACTCACGCGACTACATGCACGCCTAAAGGCGCGACCACAGGCTACAAGATCGACTGAAAGTCTGTTTAAAAGTTCTATTAAAAACTCTACTACTGGCGTGATTCGGGCCATTATATATGTATATATATATATATATATATATATATATATATATATATATATATATATATATATATATATATATATATATATATATATATATATATATATATATATATATATATATATATATATATATATATATATATATATATATATATATATATATATATATATATATATATATATATATATATATATATATATGGATGATGCTAATTGAAAGGAACCAAGTGCCATACAGGCAATTTGCGTAATCAGCGGTTATATAAAATTCACATTTTTTTGAAATTATTATATTTGCGTCAGTTTTTTTTTCAGAAATTATGTTGCAAGTTTCAAATCAAATATTAGTATATAATTTTGAATATTTTTCCCAAGTTTCAAAATATCTATTTTTATTTTTTTTGGTAGATGGCTCCTTTTCAATAATTAAAGAATGGTGTTTTATTACTTGAAAATGATCCAAACTCTATGGTTCAATTTAAAGAAAATTGAAATAATGAAATGGGTCATTTCAAAGGAACCATTTTATTTTTACAAAATTATAATATAAACCGAAGGAACTCATGCAGCACTATTATAAACCTCAGACCGCATCTTCAACATCAAAATCTGTATTGGAACCAAAACCATCAATATCATCTTCGAAGTTTTCTATATTATTATTTTTGATTCTGTAAAAGTCAATTGCATCCTTGGGAAGAAACTTTAGTAAAGTCTTGATGTCCTCCCACTTTTTCTAAGAAAAAGCTTTTCCTTCAGGGTAAAGCACTTTTAATTTTTTGGGATCAATAGGAATTTTTTTGCCCCATGTCAACTTGGAGATGTCTATTTCTTTAAAATAATTTTTGTCAGGTGATTGTGACTCACATAAAAATATTGAATTTGGTTTTGACTTTTCAAGTTTTATTATTCTTGTTTTCAACCAACTAACTTTTTCTTTATTGGTAGTCCTTTTTCTGTTTGAAATTTGTTTTTCAATATCTTCAGTTGAGTAGAAATTATCTGACTCCATAAGGTTTATCACAAGTTTATTTTGTTTTTTTTTTGCAGCTTCCGATTACAGACATAAAGTCTTTCAGGGTGTAAATCCGAACCTGATTTTCGAGCGCTCTTTCTATTTGACCAAAATCTGTATCGTTAGTCAAGAAGCTGTGCCCGTATTCTAGATATTTGAAACAAACTTTTTTTAATGTGGAATTTTGCATTAAAACTGTTTTTAACAATATCTGCCCGCCACAGCTATCTGACAATAATATTAACTCTTCCACTCCTTTTTTAAGGTGCATGTCAATGAAGTTTTTTATACATGAGCCCACTTCCTGAGCTCCTTGTCCTGCTACCTTTCTACACAAAGCAATATGGAGTATTTGTTGAGCCTGCATGAATACCCTCGTTGAAGATACTCAATTGTCTTTTATAATATACAAAATTTGTTGATAGTTTTGGCAATCCTAGTACCTTTTCCATATCGTAGCAGAGGGTTCCAAAGAGTGGGTTTTCACTTGATTCTTTCATATCTTTGTTTAGCCGATCTCTGGCAAGCTGCGCCCTTTCAAAATGCTGAACATGTTGTTCTTTTAAATTAAGCTGTTGGTTTTTCATCAATCTCTGTTGGTTTTCATCTTCTCAGGTTTTTCACCTGAGAAGAATACATATCACACTTGTTACATGTATCTTTCACTGGGGGATTTCGCTTCAAGTTGAAATGTTTATAAAATATTTTTTTAAAGAACTGAAAACTAACTTTTGGAAGTTCATCTGCTAGGTAGAGTTCGTACATTTTACTTTCTGTAAGGTCGTAGGGTAGAAATGTCGCTTCAGTTTTGGAACGGGAGTAATGAGAAATATAGGTTGGAAATTTCTTGATATTATTAATAATTTCGTTTATCGAGTCTTTATCAACTTTTTTCTTTCCTCGAGATTTCCCTCTGTCATCTTTATTGTATTATCACAAACACAAATGTTTTAAAATTTGAAAGGAACCAAGCGACACGATCATTTTCTATAAACGGTATTGTGTCGTTGGTTCTTTTTCTATAACAGAAATCTGCTTTTTCCCTCGAAGTCGCTTGGATCTTTAGTTAAAATATCTCGCCAGAATTCCAGTAGGCGCTTGATACTTTTTACACAGTAATAAATGAATATCAAGCTGTCGCTTGGAACCTCTATCTCAATTTTTGCAATTTGGCGCTTGGTTCTGTTTCAATTATCATCATCCATATATATATATATATATATATATATATATATATATATATATATATATATATATATATATATATATATATATATATATATATATATATATATATATATATATATCGAAAAGTTAAATGGTCCGGCAACTGTGCATGAGTTACGAGAATAGTTCTCTGCTTGTTAAGGGATTTTATACAGTATATTCAAACAAATAAAACGGGAAAAGTTGTCGAACGATAGACAAGGGCGAGGTGAATTGATCTTGCTAAAAATTTAAGCAAAATATTGCGTTTTTATTTAACTCACCGTGGTTGTGTTTACAATAATATCGGTGCAACAACTACAACGTTGCCAACATGTCGGAAACTGAAGTATGTGACATCTGTAACAAGGTGGTTGCAGACAGTGACGAAGGTTTGTTGTGCGAAAAGTGTATGGTGTGGAAACACAGACAGTGTTTGTCAATGGCGATCAAAACCTACCAAAAAATTAGCAAAGCAACAGAAAAGTGGTTCTGCAGCCCGTGCCAAAAGAAAACACAAAAACAGGTAACAAATAATGATATCATGGAGAAACTGGAAAGCATGGATAAACAGTACAAGGAGTTGCTAAATAAGTATGAAGATCAGCTTCAAATAAACAAAGAACTCAGAGAGGAAATTGGACAAATAAAGAATCAGTTAAATAAGAGTGAGCAGAAAGAACTTAAAAATAACGTTGTTATGCTGGGTATTCCTTACTGCGCTAATGAAAACCTAAAACAGATTGTGGAAAGAGTAGGTAGGGAAATTCAAGCTGATTTATCCAATGAAAAGTTTACAGCAGTTAGACTTGGTAAGAGAGAGGAAAATAAAACTAGTCCGATAAAAATAAAGTTTGAGAAAGAAGAAACCAAAAATAAAATCTTAAAATCACCACGTAAAATTCACTTAAATACACAAGTACTGGGATTCAAGGTAAATAACAAAATATTCATCAACCAAGACCTTACCAAGAGAAACCTGGAGCTTTATAAAAAATGTAATACTTTTAAAAAAGATAACGAATTTAAATATCTGTGGATAAAAGATGGAAACATCTTTTTGAGAGAAGGAGATAATACAAAAATCCTGCTGATAGAGAGGGAGGATCAGTTGAAGAGTGATTAGGAAGTTCGGCCTCGAGTTTTACTAAATGTAGCATACATAAACATTCAAAGTATACGCAAGAAGTTAGACAATTTACATAGTTTTGCGATTGCAAACACGTCGGATATATTGTTGTTTTCTGAAACATGGTTGGAGGAAAGTGACGCTTTTTTATACGGTCTTGAAAACTATCGTGCAGTGCACTCATGTAGAATTGGTACTAGAGGTGGAGGAGCTTCAGCTTACATCAAAAAGTCCATAAAAAGTCGTCTCATTGATAAATCTGATCCAGACCAGGCAATTAATTGGTTGTGTGTTAGTGTGGGTGAAAGTAACTTGAAAGTAAGTGTTTTGTATAGACCACCATCATATAGCATTGCAGATTTTTTTGTAGACATAGAAAACATTTTGGCTAAACATCCCAAAAAACATGTTATAATAGGAGACTTTAACATTAACTTATTGGATAATTCTGGAATAGTTTATAATTATAAAAATCTTCTTCGTTTAAATAATTTCAAAATAGTTAACAATATAGTAGTGGAAGACGCTACCAGAGTTACACAACACAGCAAAACTCTTATCGACCATGTTATATTGGACTATGGTTCAAATTTTGTTCACTCTTTAAATGTTCAACCTAACTGTTTATCTGACCATAATTTATTGATGTTTAAAATTCAGGAAAATGTTAAAATTAGTAAACCTAAAGTTCAGCACAATATTAAAGTGGTAGACTATAAAAAATTCAAATCACGCTTTAGAACCAACATTAATAATGCCAGTAGGGAAGTCTCGTCGTTTCATGACCTGATCCACTTAATAAAGGAGACAAAAACTGCATCTGAGTATGTAAGGAGTATAAAAATAAGGGAAAATAACACCTGGATAAACCAGGAACTTCTGGATACGATGAAACAACGTGATAACGCATATAAAAAGAAAGTTAAAAATCCAGAAATTGTGATATATGATATTGAGTTTAAAAAGCTCAAAAATAAAGTTAATAATAAAATTAAAGCTTTGAAAAATTTATATTTTCATAAAAAATGGGAACAGGCGGGTAGTAATATAAAAAAACAGTGGAAATTTGTTAATAGTTTTTTTCTGAATAAACCTGGTTCAACTTGTATTGATTCATTGGTGGTGGAGGGAATGGAGGTTAAGGATAACGTTAGTATTGTAAATAGTTTGAATGAACACTTTGCACATATAGGTGAAAAAATAGTGAAATCGTTAGCGGAAGACATTATACAGAGGAATTTAAATGGACAGTTTGAAGAGATCAAATGTAAAAAGGTAATGAGTATAGAACTCACAAACGAGGTTGAAATTGATGAAACCATATCGGAACTCAAACACTATTCTGCACCGGGGTATGATGAAGTAACTGTTTTTGATATTATAAATTTACGGGAATTTATTTTAAAAATGTTAACAATGTTAATAAACAAGGTACTTACCACTGGAATATTTCCACAAGAACTGAAAAAGAGCAGGGTAGTTCCAATTTATAAGTCGGGCGATCCAAAGTGTATGAGTAATTATAGGCCGATCTCGGTTATTAGCGTTTTTTCAAAAGTAATCGAAAAAGTTATAAAAAAAAGGATGACATCTTTTATAAATGACAATGTTTCATTTGATAAGTTCCAATATGGGTTTATTAAAAATAGTAGCACCTTGGGAGCTACTTTTGATTTTGTTAACTACATCTGTAAGGCATTAGATGAAAAGAAAATTGTTATAAGCTGTTTTTGTCGATTTAAGCAAGGCGTTTGATGTGGTCAGTATAGACATATTGCTTAAAAAACTTTCTATCATGGGCTTTGGGGGACCTATATTTACGCTTATTTATTCATATTTGAGTAATAGATAGCAATATGTGAAATTAAACAATGTGAATAGTGATTTGCTAACAAATTCCTATGGAGTTCCGCAAGGCTCTGTCCTTGGCCCTCTTTTATACTCCTTATATGTTTTTAAGCCTTCAATGTGCAAACCTTAAAGCCCAATATTTTGCCTTTGCCGATGACACAGCATTAGTATACACGGGAGAAAATGTTAATAAACTTATACAAGAAGTTAATGTAGATCTCGACTTATATCTTAACTGGCTCTTCTGCAATAAGCTGAAAATCAATGCTGAAAAAACTAAATATATGCTCTTCAAGCAAAAAAATAAGCGGATCGATAGAGTAAATGTTATAATCAACAATACAAATCTAGAAAGGGTTACCGAAATCAGATATCTTGGGTTAATTATCGATGAATCGCTCAATTGGCAGAACCATTTGAACAAAATTAAAGACAAAATTATTCCAATGATTCCCATTATCTATAAATGTCGAAATTACCTATCAGTTAAAACAAAAATGAACGTCTATAATGCCTTCTTTCTGTCCCATTTGCGCTACCTACTGCCTGTGTGGGGTACGTGTTGTTTAACTAGATTTAATGAAATTAAAATTTTACAGAACAAAGTCCTAAAAATTTTATTCAATTATGATATACTTACAAGTACAGATACCCTATACAGTGAACTGTGTCTCTGTAGATTGGACAAGATATTGATGCTTGAGCAAGGTAAACTTATGCATAAAATAATTTTACGAAAACAAAAGAGTAATACAAATATAACATTTACCAACGAAATACATAGCCATAATACGCGTAACATAAATAATCTATATGTAAACTCTAATAGGATAAATCTGGGGCTTTATAGCCCAGTAAAATGTGCGTCTAAACTTTATAATTCTTTACCAGAAAATCTAAGATTGATAAGAAACTACAATGTATTCCTTAAAAACCTAAGAATTTTTCTGGAAATAGAATAAAGTAAAATGTGATATTTTTGCAATTAGCTGTCAAGTATACCTTAGTCATCTGTAAATTAATATTAAGAAAAACAAATGGAAAAATAGTATATTGTTGAATACTTATAATATTTTATCTCGAGGCCAGAGCTTTTGGCACTGATTTGGGATTGTTATAATACATTGTTGTAAATTTTTATTGATGAAATAAAAGTTATTTTCAAAAAAAAAAAAAAAAAATATATATATATATATGTAGGAATCAAACTTTACAATCGTCTCCCCCAAGGGATTAGGTCTTTAGATTTATTATGTTTCAAGAAGGAAATTAAGAAGATTCTGTTTAAACACTGCTTTTACAGCTTAAAAGAATATTTTTCAGTGGAATTCTGTTAGTCTTTCTCCTAATAAGTTAATTTGTTACTTGTTAGGTTAATATGTATATTTAGTATGTGACGTGTCCTATACATTTATGTAATGCCTGAAAGGATAAATATATTATATATATATATATATATATATATATATATATATATATATATATATATATATATATATATATATATATATATATACATATTAGGGTTGTAACGGAGCTCCGCAACTGCGGAGCTTCCGCAAGAAATCATACCTCCGCTTCCGCAAAATTTTGGCGGAGTTGTAACGGAGGTATATTTACGTCGTTGACGTACATACAATCAGACAACAAACATGACTTGAATGTTGCAAGAGGTGTTGGTGATAAGGAAGCTTCTGTTGCCAGAAAACCTAGACTAGAATCAAATTTGATGAATGATGGACCATGTTTCCAAATTTTACCACCAACACAGAGTTTGCATTCCAATCTGGCTGATATGTTGAAAAAAAGTAGTGGCTACGAAGAGGAAATACAAATAACATTACCATTAGTAACCATATGATATGGAAATTACTAATTAATCAATATATTCAAGAAAACAGATTACAAATACTTGAAGATTATTGTGGTGGAGATATAAATATAATATTTTTGCTTCCATCTTTCGCACTTAGCAATTATTTAGTTCAGTTGATTTAATTTATGGGAAGTGACAAAGCTGGAAAACTATGTTTGTGAAATATAGCTTTTATTAATTTATATTACTAGTATGTATGATATACACTATATACATGCGTTGTACATTATTTGAAGTGAAAAATTTTACTTTATATTACTTTAAAACATCATGAATGCATATTTTTCCACTTTCACTCCGCTTCCGTGAACCTCCGCATCCGCCTCTGCTATGGAGGCCTCCGTTACAACCCTAATATATATATATATATATATATATATATATATATATATATATATATATATATATATATATATATATATATATATATATACAATATATATATATATATATATATATTTATTTTTTTTGTTTTGTTTTATGAGCTGCAACATTCCCATTTATTCTTTAAGAGGTGAATGTATCTATTATTTACCTACATACTTTAGTTCCATCTGCAATATTGATAAGATTAAATGCATCTTTCTGCTTTGATTCCATATTCGGTTGATATCGAGATACTTCCAATCTTTAAAGTTACATGGAAGAATGGAAAATAATATAATATAGCCGACTCCACGTGAGGAACATTTTGATAATTTCGATTTTTCACCGAAGGTTCGCGGTATATTTTTGATTATATATATATATATATATATATATATATATATATATTTATATTTATATATATATATATATATATATATATATATATATATATATTATAATTTATACACACACACATTCTACGTTTCATAAACTCCAGAATATTCGTTAAGGCATAATTACATAATAATAAGAATAATTATTTCATAATTTATTCCAAAATTTCTTTTCTCAAAAAATTATTTTCAATAATGAAAAAAGTACATAATGAATTACATGTAATGTATTATTTTTAACTCGTTGGACCTACCGTTTAAAGCCATATGGCTTGTAATCTAGATCATTACTCATCTTAATTCATCTTTAAACATATTAAAATGGTGGAATCACACATCACAACTAAAAATACTCAATAAGAAGTTTAACACTAAAACTTTGAACTCATAGTAGGATTATTATTAAGATTTACTTCAAATGTAAGATATCTTATAATTTTTAAACTGATCCCACACACACCATTTATTTGCGATTCACACAATGAGGAATAACCGAAATATCTTTTCTGGCTCATACTGACAAATATATCATGCTAACCAAAATGAAAGAACAATTTTAAAGAAATATTAAAAGTGTTGGGAATTTCGATGTTTGAAAATTTAAAATTTCAGCGGTTCGCTATTCATAGGAATAGTATTGAGTATACTAACAATCCGGAAAATATAGCACGCAACAGCGCACGCATGAAAATCGGGAAAATCAATATTTCACCATGCATATTTCACGACAAGAATTTAGTAGAAATGTTATGACGTTATATTTTTAATACTTTCTCCTTAATTTCGAACTTTTAAGAAAGAAAATGTAGAAACACCGAATCTATAGAGAAAATGCCTAGGAAAATCGAGTTCGCCGTGATTTTCGCAACGAGTGAGTAACGAGGTTATTCGTGGAAAATTCTGTACCTAACCGCTTTTCTTACACAGGCGAGGAAACAAAATATCGCGCTGCAGAATTGAACACACATGGACCTACTGTGAAAGGATGGCAATCTGGAAGAAACTGCGAGTATCCTCAAGAAATCATACTTCAATTGAAAAAACGGTGTTCGCTGAGAAAATTACAACTTTTAGCACATCAGTATTTAATACGTAATTTAAATGAAATAATTTTTTTTTATATATTTACGATTTGTAAATTATTTTTGACTCGGGGATATTGAAGTCAAAATTTTTTTTCAGCTTCTAGAGTTGAGTTGTACTATAGCGATGAACAACTGGAGGCCGTAAACAGTGACAGTATTCCGAAGATAAATTGGGAATATTTAGGATATATCACTTTATCAGATAATCAAAGCACAGGTTTTAAAAGTAGGGAACTTAAGTGTGCGAACGTGCCCGAATATTATGCCAGCCTCTTGAAATTGAAATTAGGAAAAAATCACCCAAATTCTCACAATAACAATAATCAAGTAAGTGTCTAGATAATATTACAAAATTTAGTTTTTGCCCTGATGCAAACAACAGCTTTTTATTTCAGTTTGCACTATAGTTAAGTGTCAATAAATTATATAATGTTCTCATCATATATAATAATGAAATCTATCTATAATATATATATATATATATATATATATATATATATATATATATATATATATATATATATATATATATATATATATATATATATATATATATATATATATATATATATATATATATATATATATATATATATATATATATATATATATATATATATATATATATTTGCAAATAATTTTCTCTCTAGCAAATTCCTGTAAGCAATATGAAATAGATTTATTTCGTTTTAGGTCAGCTTGATAGCTGTTAATATTTTAGGAGTGGAAAATGCTGAAGCTACTAGTCATGCTGACCAAAATATATTTGACGATCCCGAATACATGTCTCCATATGAAGACTTGGCCTTTGAAATGTACGTTGACCAAGAAGTTGCGAAAATAATAAAGGACATGGAAATTAGAAAATATTTAGCTGTGATAAGTAAGTGGAAGTTCTTTTTAAAAAAATATCCGGCTACTATCATCTCTAACAAATAAACCTTTTAACAAAAATTCAATTGTAAAAATAAGTAAATTGTACTGCATCCGTAATTTTAGTCAAAATTCTTAACTGAAAAACCATGTGAAATACTCAGATATCAAGAAAACATACACACAATACCTGGTTAAGGTATTAATTTAGCTGATTTAGGTAATTTTTACGTTCAAACCTTTAGCAAACCATTTTAATGAGTTTCCATCAAGAAAAACGTATTAATATAAATAATGAATTCATTATTTATATTAATTATCTATTTTATATTATGAAAATATAGGAAAACCAAATTACTATGTTTCCTATCATCCAAACTAATTATAAATAAACGGTACACTAAAGCCCCGTCCACACGCTCCAATATATTGGAACTATCAGATTGTACCAACAAATCGTTCCTATAAGTTGGAGATTGACGTTCTGTCCACACACACCGATGTTTTGCTCCAACTTCCTCTGCAATTTGCTGGTATTTCTTCACTCAGTTGTGAAATTGTGATCAACATGGAAGAGATACTGTTATGGTCCCTGTATGTTATATGTTTAGCAAGAAAAGCGAAAAAGAAATGTTGCAAACCGAAAAGTAAGTGGTGTCGTTTTTGGCTTCTCAAGAGAGACAAGTTTTCGCATGTGAGGCTACTAAAGGAGTTGAGAGATGAACCGAACGACTGGCGCAATTATTTGAGAATGACAGAAGACTCATAAGTGGAATTGTTAAACTTAGTTACTCCTCTAATAAAGAAGCAGGATACAGTTATGCGAAAATCAATTTCTCCCCATGAGCGACTAGGAGAACACTGTTTGTTTACTGTTCTGAACACAGGATCGCAGCAATCAGTTGGAGCGCTGTCTACACGTTCCAACCTGTCGCTCGACCTTCCAATCTGATTGGAAGGTTGATGAAAATTTTCATCAACCGTCCAACTCCAACTTATCGTACCGATCTCCCGTCCACACGCTCCAATCGATAGTACGATGAGGTTGGAAACGATCAGATTGTACCAATTTATTGGAGCGTGTGGACGGGGCTTAACAAAGAGTGTAGAAATACCTCTACCATCTTTTACTGGTTAACCGAATATAAAGCGAACCATAGAAAAATTGGTTGTTTTGAGATACATGATTATCTACGCAACCAACAATACTTGTGTTAGCTATTTTTGTTGCCACGATATTGTGATTCAATGGATTGGGCGTAAATTAATTGTGTAATAGCAAATTTAATGCAGTTTTCCACATGAAAACCTAGATTTTTTCAGACGAAAGATTCGAATATGCTAGAAAGCTGAAAGAAACCATGGAGTCTCTTAGAGAAGTTGGACAAAAGTTAGGAAAATATGAACTAGAAAAACGTCATGCCATCGAGCAAGAAGATTACGAAAAGGCAAGGCATAAGAAAGATCAAATCGACGAATATCGTAGTAATGCCTACAGGGATCTCCACTTGGATCAACTACTCGAAACTAACGGAGTAAGTTTACGTTCGAGGTTTAATACGAGTTTTGAGTGTTTCGGATTTTTCCAGGCGTGCGCTAAAAACGACGAATCGTCTTCTAAAACCTTCTCACCAACATTCTTGAAACTCCCAGAGGGAAAAAGGTCTCCGTCGCCTCTCATCAGCACGCATTCGAACATGTCACCATTGCACAGAGCCAGGCAGAGTCCCAAATGGGGTTCCCCAAACACTGGCAGTCCAACGAACCTACAAACCAGAGGATCATTTAGGAAAAGAAATAAATCGGCTGGATCTATCGTCAAAACCACTTACGAGATGTACGAGGAAAAACCCCTGCCCGCCTTGAGACAGTAAGTCGAATGTGTAGGGTTGAAATCTAAGATAGGTTAATGAATACCTTGCCCACAAACTGTAAACGCGTATTAATAATAATATAATAATAATAATAATAATATATTTATTGAAACAAGTATGATACAAATACAAGTAAAAAAAAACAAAGATCAGTTGTGAATAAATTAAAACTCGATAAGTGTAAACACTTGTTTCGAGAAGTAATAGAAACAAACAATGAACAAACAAAGAGATCACTGAATACACAAATATGAAATTTCTAATGAAGGATTCAACCCATTCAATTATAAAATGTAAAACATACAGTCATACATAGGAACCCATACAAAAGCATTCACGTATTCATACATACATACATCTGAACATACACGCATACACACACATAATGTACACATAAATTATATAAAAATTAGAAACTTACACTATACAAAGAATAAAAAGTATCATTCATCAAAGTATACAAAATATTGAAATAGCAGAAATAAGAAGAACAAGTATAACTCAAGATGAGAAACAAACATGTCAAAACAGCAAGCGAACATTAAGAATATTTTTATTTGTATAATATTGAGTTATATCACTATATAACATACTCAAACATTCGCGGAAGGTCAATTCTATTACTTCGACGTATATGCCTTTTCAGTTCTAGTTTAAAGCGATTAATATTTTCTATCGTTTTTAATTTTTTAGGTATACTATTATAAAAGTTTGGAGCAAAGTACGAGTATGATCTTTGAGACGCGAAAATACAATCAGGGGTGTAACAAAATTGTTTCTTTGGCGAGTGTTGTATTGATGGGGGGACGCAATGCTGTATGCTTATTCGCATGATATCTAATACCAGAGCCAGAAAATACAACTTATAAATACAGTCTTATGTCCAGAATTTGAGTCTCAGTGTATAGAAGATCATAAGAATACCTATTATTTTTTGAAAATATCAATTTGAGGAAACGCCTCTGCATGACCTTGATGTGATTGCGTCATCAAGCGTGCCCATGTATCGTTATTGTGTGAAAAAAAACTATTTTATCTATACAAATATTCTAAAGAGGTTAAGTTTGTTAGTTCTGATGCATGAGGTAATCTTCGAAACTACTCCGATTTCAAAAATTCTTTTAACAATATTTATAACGGAACTTCAGGGTGGACATAGGCTATATTAAAATAAAAGGGCGACCAATGTTACAACTAAACTCTGTATCGTGTTTTTGCATAAACAAAATAAAATTCGCTTTCCTGTTAGCTAGTGCCAAGGCGCATACGTCCATAAAATAGATAGCTGCGAGGTCGGCACTATACGCACCGCACGTGTCCGGAAATTATGCTAAAAATTTGAATATATTTCAGTATCTTGCAGTAATTCTCATTACAGGGTAATGTTGCATCAGAAAAATATGAAAATTTGAATGAGTATATAATAAAGATGAAATGGAAATTGCATGTATCTGAAAAAATTGATTGAGATTGGTAAATAAATTTCAAGTTAAAAAACAATGAACAGAAATAAAGATAATTAAAATTTATTCACTAATCTGAAACCATCCAATTTATTATTTTTGTACTGTCATTGCTTAACTCGTCATTCATTCACTAATCTAATTTTAATTTTCAGATACATGCATATTCCTTTTTTTAAATATTATTTATTTACTTATTTAAATTTCCATATTTTTCTGATACAACACTACCCCTAAATTTTATAGACAATGAAATTTATAAATGAAAATACATTGTCCAACACATTTAATCAAAAAATTAATAGGACCCATTAAAAACTGACATTGAATCTAGCGAGTCAGAAGTAAAATATCTTTCAACTTACTTCTATTTTTCCATCAGCTCTCACACGAATGAATTCCTACGAGAATGTCACATGGAAATGGAGGCCAAAGTAACATCTAAATTGACTGAACGAGAGAAAAAGCAGGCTGTACTACCGATTCTTGTATTTGGAAATGATTTAGTGGAAAAGATCTACTCGAAACATTACTGTGATAAAGAAGAAGGATTGAACAAACTGAAGGAAGAGTTGCTCTCATATGACAACACCAAAATGCATACAGCGAACAAGATGGCCAGAGCGGCGGTATTTTTGCTACACAGAGCTCTTAGGGATACAGTGTTTTCCGTTTACAGTTTAGCAAATGAAGTAATTGGATTATTTTTCGTTCAATTCGTTCCATCAAGGTGAGGAATATTTACTTTTTTAAAATAAAAAATAATGGTCAAATTTAACAATTAAAAAAAAGAGTGTGTGCTTAAGACCGCACGCAAGAAGTGATAACTTAATTGGCATTCAATTATATATATATATATATATATATATATATATATATATATATATATATATATATATATATATATATATATATATATATATATATATATATATATATATATATATATATATATATATATATATATATATATATATATATATATATATTAAATTAAACCAATTCACAAAGACTTCAGCCTTTTAACTGAGTTTTTGCAAAAAAAAACCAAAAAGCTGAAGTTCGCTCATTTTATAAATATGCCGCCAGTATAAAAAATGTTTGCTGGTGCATATTAGCATATTCCTTCCACTTTCTTGTCTAAAGGTTAGAGATTTCTTTTTTAACTCGAGGGACCTACAGTTTAACGCCGGTTCCGAACGGCCAATGGGCTTGTAAACTATGTACATTACCCAACAATATTTAATCATATATAACCACTAAATTCCGGACATACACAACACCCAAGAGCAAGGTGGGACTCGAACCCACAATCCTCGGTTTACAAACGGTATAAGGCGGTTCACCTTACCGCTGGTCTACCGAGGTCTCTGTTAGAGATTTCAAAATTATGACTGAATCTACCCAAATGCAGATAGTTTTCTTGTGCATCAAGAAAGATCACAGCAAAAAATTTCGAAAATCGTTGCCTAGTAGGTCTAAAACGGAGATAATAACCACTTCTGTAATACACTGTTGACTTTCAATACAGTGCAACAGTCTAAATACGATTACGAAAATATTAACATAATAAGGCTTTAAAAATTATATTTAATTATAGCAGATTTACTAGCAGAGTTGAAATGTTGAAGTGTCTAAATCTGTAAAGGCCAATAAATAACTTTTACCTGAATAAATTTGACAAAATAATCTGTTCTGTAAGAGTCTGACACAATATAATAAATTATGTGATTGTATTATTTTATTTATTATAACATGGATTATTATTGTATTATTTTGCTTCGTTTACATATTTAATTGTTATTAATAATAATAATAGTAATAATAATCTTTATTTAGCACTTGGCTAGTTATTGAAAAGAAATACAAATATTTTCAAAGCGTGTTGTTAGTTACAAAAATAAACATTATCTTACTATGTTTCCCTTAAAAATGTACAAACTCTTTTAATAAAAATTTACAAATTGGGAGCATTCGTTGTTATCCCGGGAAGAGCATTCACAAAATAAGGATTTTTGTAAAGTTGCCGTTTTAACCCACTGAACGGGCCTGAACGAATATTATATTCATGAAAGTTTGATCTTTTTTTCAGAAAATCGTTAAGATATTTTGGTAATTTTTTATGCTCTATTTTATATATTAAAACCAGGTTCGCCTTCTTAATGCTCTTCCCGACAGATAACCAATCCAAAGCCTGCAACATGCTTACTATTGGGGTACATTAATTACAATTAAGGATAATGCGCATTACTTTATTTTGCTGAATTTGTAGTCTATTTATATTTTCCTGAGTGCAAGATATTAATAAGGAACAACAATAATTAAAGTGCGGTAAAACAATTGTGTTATATACAAGTATTTTTGCCCATTGTGACAAATAATTTGAAATGCGACGAAAAAATCCAAATTTTTTACATAGATAATCTATCTGATTAGAAAAACTAAGTTGGGGATCCAAGAAAATACCCAAATATTTTATTTCAGAAACAAAACCAATTTTAGAGCCATTTATGTTGAGGGCTAACCCAAACTCAGCATACTTTCTACAGTTTGTCTTTGAACCTATTACCATACATTTTGTTTTTGATGTGTTCAGTTTCAATTTATTTTGGCAAAGCCAGGGATTTTTAGTTCATTTGACCAGCAAATTTCTGTTAGTAAAGATTATTATTATTTTTTAGAGTTTCTTCAGCTGAAATTGAAAGAAGTGTTGATAAACTTCTACCAGAATTGTTAACAAAATCTGGAGATTCTAGTGCAAGAATTCACCATGTGGCAGTTCATACAATTCTCACAATGGCCGATTGTAAAGGTGTAAGGTAGGAGAAATTATCATAAAAGTTTTCCATAATTATTAAAACGATTATGACCAGTACCATCCTCCGTTCTTGAAAGTACTCGATATTTTATTACTACACATAATTATGAAAGCGTGAGCAGCAGAGCTCCATCACTAAGGTTTCGAATATACAATTCAGTAAGAAAGTACCTACCAATTTTTAAGAAGATTACTCGTAGGAAGTAATTGCATAGCCATAATTTACATATTTTTCACTCATGTTGGACAAAACCAGCTCTAATGTGGAATATTGAAACAATGATGTATCAATATTTTGAGGAACATTGTTCTCAAGTTAGATTAAGCAACACATGAACTAGACCTATAGTCTGCTCAACTTGCAGATTAACTGCATGTAGCTTCGGCGTGATCATAAAAGTTAATAAGGAAATACTTGGGACATCCACTTTAAAATGGAGAAGTTATAAAAAACACTACCTATATAGTATACTATCTGACGCGACAAATTTTGCTCTCTCTCTCTCTCTCTCTGTGTAGCGTTACAATCCGGAGTGGGTCTTCGCTGACTTTACAATCTGCCTCCACTTGCTGCGGTCCATCATTAGTTCTTCTGCTCGCTCGATGTTCAGCGTCCTCAGGTCCGCAGCAACCAGGGGCGGCTATGGAGGCTACGCCGCCTCCTCAATAATATTCCGTGTATCACTAATATATTATATTGATGCATTCAGCATATTCATATTAATCAAAATCATATTATTTTATGCACCTACCTTCCTTTCAACCTACATTATATAATATAATTTATTGCATACTGCATTTTAAATTTCAAGATTTCAAATCAACAGTGACAATGCTGCAGAGGCTTAATAAGGTATAGACGCGCTCATTATTCCATATGCCATGCCAGAGAGAAAAGGAAACGCTGCGAATGAATATACCTTATTCACTTTATTGAAATAGAAAAGACCGGTAAAAGCAACACCGATTGGAGCTAGCTGCTCGGTTCAAAAAGGACACATTACTTCTCACACAATGTCGACCAATCACAACTATAGGCTTTCGGCTAAATTAAAATGAATTCGGTTACTGAAGTTAATTTTAAAAATTTCAATGGTGACTTAGTGGAATATTTGTTATCCCATAACTTTAATGCACTAAATTATGACGATAAAGTTTTAATAAAAACATTGCGACCTACCCCAGAATTAAACAATTTGGTGCAGCGTAACAAACAACAGAATCGCGGTTTTAATATCAGAAATTATGAGAGACATCCTTGGGTAACCGGATCACAGGTAAAAAATAAATTATTTTGTTGGCAGTGTTTAATTTTTACTAGGGAAAATGTCTCTGTTTGTTTTATTTTAATATATTTGTGGGAGGGTCCTATTTTATTTTTGGCAAGAAAAAACTCTCACCCGTTGGTTCTTGCTGGGCAACAATTGATTAATTCCTCGAATAGGTAACAAATTCGTTAAGTAGGTAGGTAGGTACCTATTTTGTGAAAGAAAAAAAAATTTTATGAATAGATGAATTGACTAATTGGCTGAGAAGAGTTTTTGTGAATATTGTAAATAGGAGTTGTAGGTCTCAAGGTAGACACTCGAAAGACTTCTTTTTCGCAAAGAAATTAATATTTTAGGGTGCTTGTTTTACTTTGATTTTCTTTAAATTATAAGGCGGTTGACCTTGAAATCCTAAAAATTTTCGCCTATGGTGTATTTTTAACACATCTTGTAGCCCCCTTAAACCAACACCTCACGAGCCGCCACTGGCAGCAATATTATCTTTCCACCGCATCCTTGGTCTTCCCAGCGGCCGCTTTCCGGACATTCTTCCCATACCAACTTGACGACACGTTGATCTTGTCTCTTAACGTGGCCGGCCCATCTTAATCTTTCTGACTTTATTATTTTCACTATATCTGGTTGGTTGTAAAGTTCTTCCAATTCCCTCTGTTAGTTCTCATTCTGTATCGCTGTGTGATGTTGTCATTGACCGGTCGGTATATACCTCTAAGAATTCTTCGTTCTGCGATCTTCAATCGGTTCTCGTTTTGTTTTGTCATCGTCCATGTTTTACATGCATACGTCATTACAGGTCTTATAACTGAATGATAAGTTCTTATTTTCGTACGGCGAGATACATTTCATAATTTCATTATTTTTTGTAACGCAGACAGGCATCGATTGCCTGCATGTTCTGCCATATAAATTATAACTATCTATCTATATATCCGCGAACCCCGATGCGTACTACGGCCATTCCTGCCCCCGTCTAACGGTACGCCTGCGCGGCCATCGATTCGCTATTTATAGGCATACGGCACACCCCGCGCATCCACGAATTCGTATGACACGTGTAGATCACGCAGTAAGCATTGTTTAATTCCTTTGAATCTACAAGTTGACTAGAATATAGATATAGTAACCTATATAGATCATCCTGAGTATATTTTGCGAATTATTTATCACTTGGTGTATCATTTAGGTATCATCATTCATTTAGATTTATCTTTATAGAGATCTTCATATAATTCCCGTCCATTTAAGTAGAACCCTAAGTAGCAGCACTCATCCTAGGCTAGCTTTAAGTAGAGCGGAAATGGTGGAGCAACTCATATTAAATCATGGCATCTCCACCGAAAAACACAGGTTAGTTTTGCTGCATTTGTTTTTATAAACATCCCAGATTGTAGTGCAGTTCATTTGAATTTTTTCTTTCACCTATCTTAGACGTTTTCAAACGCAGTTATCAAATTCCAGTGGTCTCACGTGTAGGACCCTGTCTGAATTCGGATCAAGTGGCCTACATCATCCTGCGGAATCTGTTCGCAAAGTTTCAGAAAGAATCTTGGTTTTAGTGTACAAAGTTAATCCGCGAATGGTAAGGAAGCAACTACCACCCGATGATGATATTACACGTAGAAATCTGCTTTACCGACAGCTCTTTCATGAATTTGACAAAATTGACCTTCAGGTAATTTCAATATGAATAAGAATAAGATACACAAATCAACAAAACAAGTCAATCTGATGCCATATATTTTATTGATTGAAAAAAGTGATAAATTTCGTTAATTTCAGAGGAAAAAGGAACTTCTCTTGGAAAATAGTAGAATGCCAACTCTAACGAGTTCAAATCAGTGTTTCAGTCCAGAATTAGAGAATGATGATATGCAAAGAGAACTGAGTAAGTATCCTAGTGCCTCGAATATACACACGATGGCGAATGTCTACACTTATAATGGATCACAAACCAAAGGATTCACTTTATCAAAAAGTATCAGTGGAGGAAATATAACCCAACAAAGTAATGGACATCATGCTGAACATGAGAAGCAAAGTTCTAGTTCTGCAAGTGGAATATCATCACCCAGTAACGATTCGTTGAAAGAAGATAGGCGAGTTTAAAAAAATACGAAAAAACTTTAAAAATTTGTAGCACATATTCACATGCTCTGTTTCTTTATTGAACTAAAATTAACAAATTATCCATAATGTGAAAAGTTGTTTATTTCTTCCAGAAAGTGTATATTTTGCAACCAATCGGAAAGAAATATTTTGGCGGTCAGCAATTCCATGAACAGTCACTACTGGAGAACTTGCCCTATGTTAGTGAGATGCATAGAATGTAGTCAAGTAGTAGAAGTGTCATCTTTGACGGAACACCTTTTACTAGAATGTGAACAAAGGGAATATTACACACAATGTTCTCAGTGTACAGAGGCAATAAAAGTTAAAGAACTGCATTCTCATAATTCTATATGTAAAGGTGAGCGATATGAATAAAATATATGGAGGGTAGAGGTAAGGAGGACCATCTCTGTGTATGAAAAAGTGTCCGTCAAAAATCGTCAAATTGGTGGCGCCACAATAGCAAGTGGGTACATTTCAAATGACGCGCTGTTGTCATATTGAAGTCGTTTTTACTTTTATTTACCTCATTAACAAATTCTTACCAACAGATTCATCGTACTCTGTAGATTTAGGTTCAATGTTATGCGCATCTTTTATGGCGATTTGAATATCACGATGAGTCGATTACAGTTTTACACATTTTAAACAGAAGAGCGGCATTTTTGGACTAGTAGGTATCTCGAAAAAATTTTGGAAGACGAACTGAGTTCTATGGAAAGAAAATACAGTGACTCAAAAGTAAACTGATTCAATAAACTAATAAATAAGATAATAAAAGCACCCATTTAAAAAAAAACTACATAACCTAGCTTTCAAACTTCAAAATCCCAATTACAAAAGTTGGCAACAGCGCGGCATGGAATCCCTTCCTATTTCATGCTCTCTTGCTATTCTGGCGCCACTCTGGAGGGTTTTGGAACTGCAATTTGCAGTTTACAACTGAACACTTTTGCGACTGTTTTCCAATATGAGATGGTCCTCCTTACCTCTACCCTCCATAATAAAATAGTTTTATGTCTTCTACGCTGAGCACAGACGTAAAATAAAAGAACTATCTAGATGAATACTAAAATAATACCTATAAAGTTAAATGAAGGCGAAATTTTTTTAGCTTCATTTTTATTGGTGAAAAAGCCTTGAAATGTTTGCAATCAATATAAAATAACAAGGTTATTAGGTTTCCATCACTATTGAAGTTGAAGATTTTGTTGGTTCATAACTGAACTATAATACTTCTTCATTGCAAGAAAAGAATCTTAATTTATTTGGAGTAACAGGTGATTGAATTGTTCGAAAGGAATTATTATTCTCACAAGATTGTACTTATAAGATAGATTAAGTAAAAGCTTTAAAATCAAAAACAATTACCAAAAATCCACTGAACCTAGTATTTTTTTGAATAATTTATTACATGATGTATTTGCTCTAATGAATATTCTCAAGAGTTAAATCAACTGAATTATAATTGTTGAAATTTTAAGATGTTAATTCATATTATTTTTATTTACTTTCAGAGTTGATACAGGGTTACACTAGATGCCCTCTATGTCATACAAACTTGGAAGAAGAAGAACTTTGTTGGAAAAATCACCTAATGGGCGAAAATTCTTGCCCAAAGAATCAAAAATTTGTCAAAAATCAGAATCCAAAACAAGTAAAAATACAGGTTTAATATCAAATTTCACACGTTTTAACTGAATTCACTTTATTTTGTGATAGCAATTTTTTATATTGGATGAAATTGTTAAATAAGCTTTACTCCTAGGTACTAAAGTCAAAGTTTATAACTTAATTTTTTCTAGTACTATACCTCTTGGCGCTTTTGAACGCTCAAGCGTACTTAAAAAAAAGATCTTTAGTTTTTTCTCTTTACAGTGCTTTGGAGCAATAGAGTTAAAAGTATCGAGTTTTATGAGAAATATAACATTAATGTATTTTATACCGTCCTATATCAACATTCAGAATTTCTAGCATATAAGATATTTTGAAATCGTCCAAGTTGATCATAAATAATTAAAATTGCTTGGGTTTTTTTTGAAGTTCTTTAATTGGTGAAGATTAATTATATAACTCTTAAGAGCATTTAAATAAGTCAATTTTGATTTATAAATTTGTTGAAAGGGAATATAAAGCTTCATGATGAAGTGTGATGAAATTCACAATGTACAAGTCTCTTATAATATTAGTTAGATTTTTTAATTTCAGATATTGTTAGATTTTTTTCAAATTATTGAGTTTTACAGATAATAGTTATTTTGATTGAGTATTGTATCTTAAGTGCAATGCTTGATGAAATTTTAAATATACAAGTCTTTTATATTATTTTTTAATTTCAGATATTGTTGAATTTGTATTGTATTTATGGATAATTGTTATTTTGGTTAAATTTTGCATCTGAGTGCAATAAGTGATGAATTATATTAAGTATTTATATTTTTTTAAATTACAGATATTGTCAGATTTGTTTCATGCTATTGGGTTCCATGAATAATTGTTATTTTTGGATGAGTTTGTATTTTCAGTGAGATAGTGAATAATTGTGATAAAAATAAATTTGTATAATCAAATCTTTGGCAAATTGAATTGCTCGATCACGTGTTACTGTGTTGAAAAATTGAATAAATTAAAATTCCAACTTACAATAATGATTTTTCATTGCATATCATCATTAGCAGCACTTTTTATTTCTTCATCTTCCCTATGGACTTCCTCTTTGCTTTCAATATCTTCTACTTCCAGCTTTTTGAATTTGTTGACATCTACAAAGTAATTTTGCGTTTGAATTAAAGTATTTCTAAAACATAAATTAGGATAATGTCTTCTCACCATATTTGGATATATCTCCTCCTAATAATCTCAAAAGATGAACTGTACTGTGTTGAGTTGTATAGCAACGCAGAGAAGTTGTACCCCTCCAACCACTCAATTGGAGAACTAGGGGTTCATCTACACCTTCTATTTTCTCAGAGTATATGAGAACACAACTACCAGGGCCTGTAAGAAAATCAAACATACTTGGAATTATAGTATACTACATAAAAGGTGAAAAAATACTGACATTTTTAATTTAAAATCTGTATGAAGTATTTCAAATAATGCAAGTTTTTACACATCAAATTATTGATTCCAATCTTCTTCTTGTTTTGTTCATAGAATTTAATTAGTATGGCTTGTACTATCTAATCATTCTGAACTCTAAGCCCAATTTATGACTTTAAAAAATGCTTAAGTGAAATGTATTACACTTTTACTAAAATGTTACAAACTTAGAGATGTACTGTTTTGAGTAGTGTTTATGTTCACAGCTATAGCATGCCTAAAATTCGTCCGATCTCAGAAGCTAAGCAGAGTCGCTCATGGTTAGTACTCGGATGACCTGCCCTAAGCTTTTTTTTAATTAGAGGTGGAAATGTTTGCTGACATTTTAAATTAGAATTTGTTTGATAACTTGATTAACTTGAATATCCGATGATATTTTCAGGAAAATTAGACTTTTCAATGAAGTAGATGTTACACATAATAGGTAAATACTTTAAGGCTCACTCAATCATTTTTTAGTTTAATTATTAAACAAGATAAACGGTGTCATGGGACACCAGGAGCAGAGTTAAAATAGGAAGCACTGTCTCAAGTGCATTTGACATCAACAACGGGCTGAAACAAGGAGACGCACTATCTCCACTGCTCTTCAATATAGCGCTAGAGAAAGCCATAAGATCGGCAAATATTAAGGTAGAGATGTATACTAGTGATGGAACAAAACTTCTACTTGCCTTTGCGGATGACATCGATGTGATGGCCGGGTCAGCTCTTGAGGTCAAAGAACAGTTCATCAAGATAGAAAAGGAAACACTTAAAATGGGATTAACCATTAACGAAACTAAGACCAAGTTCATGTACGTATCAAGGCAGGCTCATAGAGATCGTATAGGCCAAAATGTGACGATTGGAGACTTTAATTTCGAGAGGGTGAATAGCTTCAAATATCTAGGAGCGGTAATAACGGCCGAAAATGACATAACAGAGGAGATCAAAACCAGAATTCAGAGTGGCAACAGATGTATGTATGCTTTGGACAAAACACTGAAATCTAAACGTATTAGTAGGAGAGCCAAAATACGAATGTACAAATCGATAATACGACCGGTGGTTATGTATGGCTGTGAAACGTGGACACTCATAAAATATAGCGAACGAAAATTGAGAGTTTTCGAGCGAAAGATAGTCCGGAAAATGTTTGGGCCAATACTAGATCCAGTCCATCTTGTCTACAGAACTAGAAAAAATAGGGAACTCACTGAGTTGTACAAGGAACCCGATATTGTAAATGAGATCAAAGGGATGAGATTGAGATGGGCGGGACATGTCCAAAGACTACCGAACGAACGGCAAAATTGGCATGGGAGAACTATCCCGCTGGTAAACGACCGCTAGGAAGTACGTAATCAGAGACCTACGTACCATGGGATTAGACTACGACCCTCAGATGTCGATCGACCGACAGGGGTGGAGACGCATTGTGCAGTCAGCTAGAATCCACATAGGGTTATAGAGCTACGGGAAGAAGAAGAATGGGACACCAGGTAGGAACGAAGAAGGACCACAATTTGCGAAAACGAAACATGTGCGTGTCGGGGCGCACGACAGAAGTGATAACTTATACTAATCCAAGTTGAAATAATTAATATTGAAATGTGGGGCTAAGAGCTCTTACGAGATTGTAAATAAAAAAATGAAAAAAAGCCGGGAGTCACCTCTGGTATTCGAACCCAGAAATACGGCATGAGTACTTAGACCACTCGGTCGTCAACGCAATATAAAATTTAGACGCAAGGCAAGGGCGTCGCCAGCCGGTGGTTCAGGGGGGGGGGGCAGATGATATATGGAGAATGGGCAGAGTATGAATTTTGAATACAGTTAAAAGCAAAGTTATTAATAATAGAATAAAAAGTATTTGGAACAAAATATTGGATTAAATAATAGTAAAATCAAAAGAATTTGGAGACAATCAAATTGTCCATTGACAGTTACAAGATTTTAGTAATAAAGTAGTCGAGAGAGATCTTTTTTTTATTAAGTTAATTAAAACACAATGTTCGTGGGTTTTTTGTAAATTTTTCGATCACTTTATTATGAAAATCTTGTAAGTTTTCATCAATAGTTTTTCTGTGCACACTCATCATGGCCAGACCATTGAGGCGATATTCCCCCATAGTGCTTAACCAGGTTTTTAGTCTCCTGATTCTGCTAAACTACCTACACGTTGTGCACTGTAGAGCGATCAAAATCTTCAATGCTTTTCCTGTTTCAGGAAAAGGTTTTTGCCTCTTTTAGGACATCAATAACGTTTAGATCATCTTCCTTTTCAAAACTGATTCCCGAAAAAATCTAATTATATCTTTCGTGATACCAGATTCAGTTTCTGGGACGAGCAATGAAAGAACAAAGCTTTCGTGTATTTTTTGCGTAAAATTGCTTGTACCCTGGAGTCTTTTCCGGATATTGTCGAACAACCGTCAAATCCAAAACCGACGCATTTATTTGGATTAGGGTCTTCTTTTGTCAGAAACTCATTGATGCTATATGCAATAGATTTCGCATCCAGACCTTTCAGCTCAACAAATCCGACAAACATTTCTTGGACTTCGTTGAATTCCTCATCAAAATATCGCAGCCCTATCGATAATTGTTCAGTGCCAGAAATATCAGCTGTTTCGTTCGCTAACACACCATATGCTTCTGTTGCTTTGGCTTTCTTCATAATATCTGCCCTAATGACCTCTCCACTAATGCCGATAACTTCATTTTGAATATCAACCGATCGATAGATTGCATTCTTTTTCCCATACTCAATGTGTGTCTTCAAAACCAAATCTCCCGTGTCAATTCGCAACTTGTATAAGTCCTCGAGAATATAATGTATACCTCTCAGAGCTAAATCATGCGACCCGCAAGATGTAATGTAGAAATTGATAGATGTTATAATTTTTCGGTTTTCTTCAATAATATTCTGAGAGTATTTGTTGAGTTCCACATCTACAGGCACACTTCCGAGAAATTATTTAGCAGCTCTCAATGCCACCTTATGGAAGCGGGTTTCTATGTGCTTCTTGCACTGCTCGTGAAAATCTTTGAACTTACAAAATGGCCTTATGATGAATTATCCGAATAGTCCTCGAAACGAAACGTGCTTGGATTTGGCGGAAAAAACGTACAATATATACGAAATTACCCTTTTCGGAGCCTGGAATAAGCCAACCATGAAGAGTACGTTTTCAACCAAGAATAATTAAATTTTATCTTTAAATGTGTGGCGTCTTTCACAAAATTGTATGTCGCAGAAGAGGACCAACAGTTACCCAGCAATTCCTTCTTTTTTTCGGTTGATAACAACGATGCCAGTCCAATAAATAGACCGATGTCATTTTCGTTGCAGTCATCTATTAAAGAATCGGGATCCAAGTCCAGATCTTTGGATGAGCGAGGTATCGGCAGGTCAGCCTCGGAATCATCATAAGGACTTGCGTCTATATAAGAGTCCGGAACTAGTTCCTGAGACTGAGTATCTCCCGTTGTGGTAACCAACCTAGATTTATGAGATATTGTTTCCATTTTGTTCTTTTTTTTCTTTTGAACTTTTTCATCCTGTTCATCGCTGTCACTGCTTCTTCCAATAGACTTTTTCCTTTTTAAATTCACTGTGAAACAATATACTTCATATAGGTAGGTAAAAGAATGATAACTGAAAAATCTATTCCCTTTTATATACCATACGAAGTGTTTTGAATCACTATCCTAACTAACTCCAGTGGGTGCAAAGCAAACTAACTTCAAAGTTGAGAAATCTGTACTAAAAATTGTTCATTTTGATGGGTATCAAAGCAAACAACTTTTAGTATAGGTTTTTCATCTTTTACAGATTATAAAAAAAAGACATAACGTAACAACACAGTTTATAGCAATGCTGGCCATAACGATAGCCAATCAACTTAGAAAATGATTCGACAAAAGATTACAATTATGGACACCGCAAACGTTCGCGTTGGACTCAGTCTTAATTCAGACTTAGGACAATAGGACATTGATTTCTTTGCATTTGACTACATGAATCTCTGGGGGGGGGGGGGGCAACTGCCCCTACCTGCCCTGCCCCCCCCCCCTTGGCGACGCCCTTGCGCAAGAGTCTATATAACGAAAGGATAACGTACCGCCACGCTATATAATTGAATATAAATCTACAATACGTAGTCATTATTCTATGGAACAAATTTGTAAAGCTTTATCTTTTCATTTTCATTATGCCATACCTGATTCTTGTCGCAATCTGTTCTTTTATGCATATAACTTATACACAATTATTTCGATGTTTCACATCTGACGTTTTCGACTTGGTTGTACATGAATTAATGAGTACATATAATGCATTGGCGATTGACGTGGCGGAGTGAGATCAGAAAGAGAAGGGATGAGAGAACGGAAAGAAAGAGGGAGAAAGAGAAAGGTATACAATATTCGCTTGTGTTCACTGAAAAGCGTGACTTTCGTCAGTCAGCGTGAAGCGTCAGTCTATTTCCGTCACACTTTTAGTCTCGCATATTTTTCAGTTTGGTCCCGCAGCGAGATCCCTATCTCCTCCAAGCCTGCCATAAGGAACTTCGTTCCAAAAATTTTTACACCCCTATGAATTAACTGTTGGCAGATATTTCAGAATAATCACTCAATTATTGGAAGAAATTCAATTTGAAAAAAAAAATTATGAAACATTTCTGACAAACATAATTTGAAAAACTTACTCAAGGTCGCCACCCGATTTTGGACGCTTTCTGACAGAGTTTTAATAGGTGGTGAATGCATAGGATCATTGTTCATAAGCAGGGTGATTAAATCTTCTTTCGGTATACTAACTTTTCTGTCCTCTCCAATTAATGGATATATACTTTCCAAACCATCATTTGCAATCCTGAAAAACTTTTCAATTAATAACAATTGGTAGCTGAACCATTTTTAAAAATGAGTCCTATATGCTATGGTGATTTCAGTCAATAATTTAATTATTAAATATCAACAATCAGTCTAAATCAAGAGTTAATACATTTATGTAATTACATATAAGTTTCCAATATAAAATAGCTATCTAATTACCTAAATGCACATTTCATATTCTTGTTATCACATCTAACAAAAGCTTTCACTCCAGTATTAATAAATTTTATGGTCCCCTGATTTTGTAAAACCAAGTCTCTCACAGCACTTGAGGTCAGATAAATATTTTTCTTTTTCCCTATGTGACATCGAGTTAGCAAACAAGTTGAATCAAATGATGATCCAATTTGATAAAATGATTTAATATCATCCCAAACTTTTTCTTCTTTCTTGAAGAATACAAAAGGATCTTCTCTGTAGCCATCGTTCTTGCGTTTTTTTCTCTGATTATGGGGTAAATTATCCTCACTGACTCTCTTATTGGTTTCATCTTGTGTTTCTTCAGTTAACTGTTCAGATTTTGGGGATTTTTCAGTTTTATTCAATGGAGCAATTTTTTTTAATACCGCTACGAAGAAAGCTCCGGTATTTTGTTGATGAGGCAAAATTCGAATGCTGTGAAAGTTATAAGAAATTAGAACCAGCAATGTTTGGATTATAATCAAAATCAACTGTCTTTCTCACCATTTATCTAAGTTGAATTTAGATCGATCGCCTTCTTCAGGAGGAAACATCTGTGGCCTGATAGTAGTCCTCCATTTTTCATCTACTTCATTGAAAGATTTATAAAATTCCAAATTTCGACTACCCACCAGCCAACTTTCCATACCTTTAAACCAAATTATTTCATTGTGTTTTCTTTATTTCAATCTACCTTCACTATGTAAAATCAAATTAAGTATTTTTTTAGTACAGCATATAGTGAATATTGGAAATGCAAGAGAGATTATTTCAACATTTAGATTTTTCAAGTTTAAAATAAAAATTTCCAACCCTTTCATCATTTAGAAAACCAAACAACTATAATTTTATTTAACAAAGATAAGATGGGAATCCTAACTCCAATTTGTCAGAATTCATATTATATTGAATCGGCTACATATTGAATATATTTTAGAAACATTCAGGTTAAATATACTATCTCATGCCAATACATTATTTCAATATTCATATAATTAAAATAAGAATAATCTTGTTATTGAATAGTAGCTACAATGGGGTAGAAAATCATTCTACAAGAGCGAGCTTATCTATTACCATCACATCATTATCATCATATATTAAATCCCTAAAAAAAAATGTTTGGGATTTTTGAGAATATATTCTTCAATACCTATGTAACCCTTCGAAAAAATTAAATGATTTTATAAGAGACAAAAAAAAGCAGAGAAATATCGTGAGGATGCTGGAATCATTTCCACAAATACCTAATGGCTCCATGATACGTGATAAATGTAGACAAGGCGTGATCAAGCTGTAAAATACAGAGCTACTCGGTGATAATAATTCTGAAAATGAAGATTCTTCTGCATCAGAAGTAACAGTCCCAAACATACACCCAGACTGTATCTCAAGCTCAGTGGTTGTTCAAGCAGTAAACGTATACCTTTATGAACTAGGCGAGTCCCCAATTGATAATAAAAAATAGCATCTAAGCATTATGCCACATCAAAAGTGAAAAAAAAATCTCATTAATGAAATGTAAAATTTTTTTGTTGCTGCTGACACTTCATTGCCAGATATTGGTACAACCGATATTGAAGAATCTGTTCTCCAAAATCCCAAAAACAAAATTATTTTCAGGGGAAAGCTACTTAAAACTCAATAATTAATTTTTCCTCGGGTAAGTGTGACTTTGTGTTTTGTATGTAGTTGTTCAAAAATTATTGTTAATGCCTATTCAGTAAAATTCAGCTATGCAGGCTAGCTCGTATAATAAAAAACGAGCTTATGTCATTAATTTCTTTCAACAATGAAACTCATCATCATTCCAGATATTTTAATTTTGTCAAGTGATTAACAGTAGGTTACTGATATTTACAGTTTTTCATATCTTATGTTGAATATTTTATTTTGTTAAGTATTTTGATTATTGAATTATCTATTTATATCAGTGTTAAATGGTATTAAATGCCAATTATTTTCAAAATATATGATTCTTAAGGGTATATAGGTATTATAATTTGGTCAAAACAGCCTATTGAAGAAAAACAAGTGCCAATTAAACTTTTTTTTAACAAAGATGCCATTTCCATCCCATTTTTATATTTGGCCAGGTGATTGACAATAGTACAAACTATCTGTAGAATAATTTTGAAAATTTTAAATTATGTACTTTTTGGAATAATATTGAGTCAAAATATGAATTTGTATTTTGACAAAAACTTTTTCCTTATAACGTATGGCATATTATATATCACTGGAAAGAGCATAAAGAATGCTGCAAAATGACACCTCTTCCAGCTCTCTAACTCAACTAGGGCAGCTCCTAGAGCAATTTCAAAAAAGTAACTTTTCGGTTTTTGGCCGAAATTTTGAAAGTTTATAGCCATATTTTGGAAATGGTATGCGAAAAAAATTTGAATTTTGGTATTTTTCTTAGTTCCAGCATCCACAATGAGTATTCCTAATTTCAGCGAAATCTAAGATGGTGAGGTAAAATGGGTGTGTTGATTTGACATGGAATGACCCACCATTGAAATGATTTATTTTTGAAATATTCAGTATTTCTATATTATACTTATGTATTTGATTTTTAAAACTTTCGAGGTAATGAACTAACAATTAATGAGTTACAGTATGAAATTCATATCTGTTTAATATCAGGAATATCAATAATTAACTGTTCCTTTAAAACTCCTTGTGGTTCAAAAAAATTATCCAATTTTTCATGTCTACAATATCTGGCAGTTCTTAACAAATCATAAATTTTACACATTTCAAGAATTAACTAATACTGCTACTACAGTGTATAAAATTGAAATGTATACTACCTTTTGAATATTTTAAACCAGGCAACATTTCCTTTACATCGACCAGCTCTATAGAATCACCTAATTCTGCTAAAATTCTGTGAATAACAGCCTCATTTTCCACAGGATTTATTGAACATGTAGAATAAACTATCCTTCCACCAACCTTGAGTAGTTCTACACCTCTTTTCAGAATTCTGTACTGAATGCTAAAAAATTAATAAAATATGGTATGTATTTACATGAAATATTTAGAAATTATGAAAACAATTACCCATGTAAATTTAAAGCATTTGCAGGGGTCCATTTCATCCAAATATCAGGGTTTTTTCTTAAAGTACCATCACCAGAGCATGGTACATCACATAAGATTCTATCAAATGAAACCTTGAAAGGAAAGGATTAAGCACTTCACAACAAAAATATCAACATGAAAATATACAAAAAAACCACAAGATCACTAATCTCTATCATTGAAAAAAATTTGATTTTAGTTAAATTAAATTTAATAATTTAATTAGTTAATTTGAATTTTTATGCTTTTGTATAATTATGAAGTGATGGAAGGAAAACCTACCCAGTTTTAACTACCAGCTGTATAAAATTTTGGTATGTTATAATATTTTTCCTATTTGAACAAACACTGAAATACGTAAAACCAAGTTTCATATTTTCTTTCAAAAGTTAATTCTTAACTCTCCCCATCAATCCAAAGCATAGCAGAAAAAACATTGATACACATAAATTGACCTGATTTGAATTGAAATAAGTAAAGGTTTCTTAATTATACAGAGTTTATATATTAGGTGATTATTGAAAATTGGGATTTTCAGCTTAAATATATATTTTTATCTAAAACCAGTTTGGAAATAAATTGTTAGGTTTGTACCTGTTGTGTTGATCCATCTGGAAGTGATTCATTCAAATTTGGCAAAACTGCGCTATCGTGATTGATCACTGCTACACAAGGAGAATTTAATCTTTTAGCTTGATGAACTAACATATAACACCTCTTATTATCAACATCATTTGCAATAACATATCCAGTAGGTATTGGCTCCTCTTGAGCATGTAAAAGTTCCAACAATTGGGCGGTTTTAGAGCCAGGTGCAGCACACATATCCAATATCTAATTAAAAAAAATTTTTAAGAAAATTCTTAAAAAGAGTGAAATTTAAAATATTATACCTTATGATGGGATTGCACATCGAGAACCAAAGGAGGAATCATGCTTACAGTTTCTTGTCTAGAAATTGTACCATGCTCAGTTTCTGATATCAAGAAATTGTGTAGCTTATAGTAAGCTTCACACCTTCTTATATCTTTTCTAGTGAGTTCCATTTGCCAAGCCAGCTTGTCAGGATACCTTAAGAGAATAAAAATTACATGCAAATAATATAAATATGGCTACCCATCTGCTCTAATTAAATTGAATTATACCAACCATGGTAAAGGAAATATAATGGGAGGCTTCTGCTCTGGATTTTCTTGCTTCAAACAATCCTTAATAAAATGGCCCTGCACAATCTCCAACATTTTCTTAGCTTCACCTTTAGAGCCAGTTATTCGAAAAGTTGCTGGCAGATCAGTTTTCAAACTAGTTATAAATTCTTCAAATTCCTCATCTTCACATACTTTTTGTGTCTATAGGTAATCAAAATATATAAATTTTCAATACTTTCAACAATTATGTGATAATTACCTTGTAATATTGGATGAACTTTTCGTTTTCTTTGATGATATCATTGTATGGTTTTCGTTCATCTGAATTTTGAAGCTGCAATCAATGAATTATTGAATATACAAAATTAACTCCAGGCTGTTTATACATTACATGTTTTCTGGGTTTATGCATGCTTTTCCTAAAGCCACTTTTCCTTTTACCCATTTTCTGATTATGATTTTTAACGTGAAAGGCTATACACTTTACACCTACTGTTTCGTACCGTAATGTAGGATATAATTTTAATTTTATAATAAAATAACGTTCAACATGTTGAGTGAATCCTAAATTTTATAGGTTATATCATCATAAGTAGTTATAATAACCCAATACAGCAAGTACAGAATTTCTTCTTCTTCTTCTCTTTTATCTATGTCCTCGGTTGCGGTGACCATCTAGACATAATACCTATTTGTTCTAAATTGGGCCTGATATCAACAGATCTTGGACGAGCCCCCCCCCAATTATTATTTTCTTCTTCTTCTTTTTAATTTTAAAACATTTTTGGTTAAATCAGGAGATTGGATCAATTAACATCAGACAACACATACATAGGGGATGATTAGGATATAAATTTAGCGTTCACGCTTAGAAGCACAGATTATGAAACGCTCACACTTTGGCTTTGAGCATTAAAGGCGAATGTCAGATCTTCTTTTTACGCTTAGGTAGGCAAAAGCACGATAGTCCACGCTCAAAAGTTAGGTTAGCTTACGCTTAGTGTTAAGCGTTTGTGAGCGCGACTCGCCCACAGAAAACGAAGCTTATTAGCGCTTCAAGCGTGTACGCGCCCAACGCGAATGCAGTTTATTTTTATACTTTTTGTTGTGAATTTTAAAAATCGGCGCTATCATACAAACAAAACTACAAAATCACGCCGCAAGATGGCAGCAGCGACAACCGATCGATACCAGCTGGTGACGCCAGTGATCTGAATCTGAAATCCTGAAATCAGTTGGAGGTGAGAGGTTATGTGAATTTCCACAAAAACAAAACGGAATCGAGCAGAGAGAAAAGTAATGTAACTTGTTTCAAGGTGTACACAGCGCCGACATTACATTTCGCAGTATCCAACAGTGTTCTCGAACCTACCGATTTTTCGGTATTTCTACCGATTTAAGGTCCGGCCTACCGAAATGCAACGATTTTCTACCGATTTTACAGTTTGAAGTTTGCGACTCTTTTCATGTCGAAATATTTTATATTTTATTACTAATTCGATAGTTTCGATTATTAGACTCTTTCCAGATATTGTTCACAACAATAAATTCTAGAAAATTGAAACAGAGTGGCGAATTTTAAGAAATTTTGAACAAATCAGAACATTTCCTGATAACGTAGAAATATTTTGGGACAAAGTCAGCGTGCAAATGACACAAATATTTTCTCTGTTGAATACCTTTATCTTTCATGTTTTATCATTGCCTCATTTATCCACAAATGTTGAGCGTATATTCTCGCATATTAATTTAATGAAAACAAAAGTGCGAAATAGGCTCTCTACGAAGTCTATCACTCATAAAAATCATAAAAAATTACTCTATTTATATATATATATATATATATATATATATATATATATATATATATATATATATATATATATATATATATATATATATATATATATATATATATATATATATATATAGTTCTTTGTAAGTTTTTTTTCCATAGTGTTTATTTGGCCTTGATTTCAGTCATTAGCCCCGTATTTTGATATGAGATAAATTTTGCTGAATGTTTTCTGCTGGCTTATGACTGTTTTAAGTAAATCTGTATGTTGCGTTTGGATAAATAAACTTTATTTGATAGAATATTGCTTTTTTTTCCATCTACCGATTTTGAGTCCAAATATACCGAATTCTGTGGTCGAATCTACCGATTCTGCTCATTGACTTTCGAGAACACTGGTATCCAACCAGGATGGACAGCGTTTTTTTAGCGCAGTGTTCACAACTTGTATGTTTCAAAATACAGATCGGTGCATAGATAGTGGCGCTAGCATTCATTTAACAGCAACGAACGAGTGGCTGAGGAATAAAAGAGGACCAGATGTACTAGATATTGTAGTGGCCAATAAATCTAAGATTCCAGTGGAGAGCACAGGGAATGTATATATCAGATCTATTGTGAATCATTCTGACTACAATATACCTTTGAAAAACGTACAGTGTGTTCCAAATTTAACAACCAATTTATTATCATTCTCGCAACAATGGTAACAAAATGAATATTGATGAAGAAGGTTGACAGATTAATAATTCTCCGAATAAATTAGTGGGAACAGACACGTTAAAAAACGTTTTCGTGCAATCGCACGCGAAGCAAGTATTTCGCGTTCGCACCACAGTCCGCGAAATTTAGTTTCGCGGCCGTTACCCATTAGCAACGGCCGCCAAACCAAACGTTACTTATACCAAAAAGTAACAACAACTATGATATTTCAAAAGAGACATCCTGTATCTCAATGTATTTTGCGTTCTGTCAAGAACTGTCAAAATATTTTGTATATATTCGAACATGGTCATTTCCATAGCAACGCTGTGACTTGTTAATTACTGTTGATTTTAAAGCACTAATATTTTTATTTGCAATTGTCTAGTTTAATAATTTTGTCGATTGCACGAAAAATAGTGTGTATGCCATGGCCGCGAAACTTTTTAGCTACCTCAAGATTATCCTGCCTCGGCCGCAAGCGGCCTCGACGATAATTTCTCTTTCGGTACGCTAAAAATGTATTTCGCGGCCTAGGTATACAAATACCTATTAGATGAGTGAATATTTTTTTATAGTGAATGCGCAATGCGGCTCCATCGCATTTTTAATAGATTTGCGAAGATATAAATCCGCGGATCCCGATACGTGTTACGCCCATGCCTGGTCACGTTGAATGGTGCCTATGGCGTGCCAGGTGCGCAATCTGAGCGTTGTCTTGAACCTCGTGATCGTGCGGAATCGGTTCGATACTACAACGTGATTGAGCTTGAGCCTCGCCGTGCCGAAAGATCTAGATTAGCGGTAACGCAGTCCAACGATCGGTTCGAAAGGAGGTCACGTGGCCGAAATTCGTTTGATGGAAAAATAATTCTAAAGGCTCTAGAATGCTGCCATTTTCACGCTCGTCGGCGAAATGTCAACTTTGGAGATTCGATATCGAAAATTGGCGTCGCGGACGGGACGTACCCATTTCACTAAAAAAATATTTTTGGCATCCGACGAGGCCCTTCCGTCGTCCCCGCGATTTGCGGCAGATCTTCACATCTCGGATTCCCAGTTTTGGCTTTTGGCCGCGTTCTTTCCGAAGATCCAAAACATCAAATCAACTTACCAACTATTTATTCAATACATTACGCATTTTCATCAATTATGATGAATATATTACGGATTTCTCGTCACTTCCTAAATCGTTAAACCGGCAACGCGGCAAATGAAATAAATGGACAAGAATTTTCCAAGGTGCTGGCTGAGATCACGGTTTGTAGATATTATTCTACAAACCGTGGGCTGAGATGTACTTAGTCAGTGTAGCCAACTCTACACTTTTAACTGTAGATTTACGGTTTCAGGCCTCTAAATATACAGCTTTTTTAATTTCAAATGCTAGCGTCATCTATTACGAACTGTTATATCATCTCAAGTGTATGCACGGAAAATGTAACGAAGTAAACACAGTTTTGCGAACTTTACGCAATACCGATCTAAATTTTAACGAGACTGAACTGACTTACTGGAACAAGGTAGAACGTTTGTTTGAAAACAAGAATAAGAAATAAGCTTTCTACTAGCTCCATGAACGGCACTCTACATCTGAAATTAAAAATTGTTTCGAATTTGATATCAAAAATAACCATTACAAAAACGAATGAGAAGAGATTGAAAATCAAAAAAAATTGCAGATTGAAAGCGGAATAGCATTTATAGACCAGGGTCGATAATTTTTGGAACTAAAAAAAATAATAGTAAATTGAAACACATTAGAAAATGAGGAAAATGTAATAAAAATGAATTTACGGGCGATCTGAGGTCGGGAAGGGGAATCTCGATTTCCGGCAAAACTAAAATTCCTATGGAAAAAAGTCAAATTGCAAAGTTGTAGGCAATGAGAAGATTCTATATTCACACTTTTTTCACATAACCTCAAAATTTATGTGAAAATTTCAAAAAACCAAGGTTTTGGTTTTTAATTTTCATCCTTTACAGAAAAAAAAATTTTTTTAACGAAATTTGTAGAAATCTCACCTTTTATGTCCCAAATACACTGTAATTTATTTGATTTGAAATGTTTATTTTTTCACCTTATTTTGATTCAACATCGAAAAAGCACCCTAATTTTCAATCGAAAATTCTCCTGTCAAAATGTCGGCTTTGTTTAAAAAGTTGGTGTGCTTTATGTTAGTTGAAATCTCTGCTTTCCGATGGTGTATACATTACTATAGTAAATATTCTCAGAAAATGCAAAAAGTCGAAAAAAACTCGAATTCGAAATTTTAATATGGCAGAAAAATGAAACGGTGGAAGAGATCATGAATAAATATTTGCGCTATGTAGGAAAACATTAAGCAGCAAGCAGCTATATTGTTTTTGATGGGTACCTCTAAATTAAGGAATCAGTTACTGTCACAACAGTACCAGCCAGGCGCGGATCCAGAGGGGGGGAACTGGGGGAACGTCCCCACCCAAATGGTCCGGGCCCCACCTAATTTTTTTGATTGGGAGCTACTCGATTTACCATTGCCCAAAATACCAGTACCTTTTGGCTTTTGAATATATAAAAGTTCCCCCCCCCCCAAAGTCGGGCCTGGATCCGCGCCTGGTACCAGCAGTTAATTCAACTAAAAGAGGGGAACGCAGTCGTAGAAAAACCTCAGACAATATTCCAGAGTTCGATTATCAAAATTATGTTAGCATCTTCTTCTACTTGTTTACAGAAAAATCCTTGTGACTGTAATCTTTCCATTAACGTTTTTATTATTTTGTCCCTGTTTTCCTCGTTAGATAAAAAATTTTCTTGCAAAAATGGTATTTTTGTATGGTTTTGATAATCGAACTCTGGAATATTGTCTGAGGTTTTTCTACGACTGCGTTCTCCTCTTTTAGTTGAATTAACTGCTGGTACTGTTGTGACAGTAACTGATTTCTTAATTTAAAGATACCCATCAAAAACAATATAGCTGCTTGCTGCTTAATGTCTTCCTATATAGCGCAAATATTTATTCATGATCTCTTCCACCGTTTCATATTTCTGCCAAATTAAAATTTCGAATTCGAGTTTTTTTCGATTTTTTGCATTTTCTGAGAAGATTTACTATAGTAATGTATACACCATCGGAAAGCAGAAATTTCAACGAACATAAAGTAAACCATCTTTTTGAACAAAGCTGATATTTTGACAGGAGAATTTTCGATTGAAAATTAGGGTGCTTTTTCGATGCTGAGTCAAAATAAGGTGAAAAAATGAACATTTCAAATTAAATAAATTACAGTGTATTTGGGACATGAAAAGGTAATTTTTCACTAAATTTCGTTAAAAAAAATTTGTTTCTGCAAAAGATAAAAATAAAAAACCAAAAACCTGGTTTCTTGAAATTTTAACATAAATTTTGAGGTTATATGAAAAATGTGTAAATACAAAAGTTGTAGATATTTTTATTACCTACAACTTTGCAATTTGACTTTTTTCCATAGGACTTGTAGTTTTGCGGGAAATCGAGATAAATCGTTTTTCACCCTCAAAAACTGACCCCCTTCCCCTTCCCGAACTCAGATCGCCCGTAAATTATTTTTCCTTCTACCCTGGTCTGTCTTGTAACATCATAATGAATGCTGTAGGTACAACATATACATTACATTCCTATAATTTTTCTAATCATTTCGATAATTTGATGAAAAGTTTGATTTCCAATATTTGTTTTATTTATACCACCTTTAAATAAAGTTTGAACCCATAAACTAAGACAAGACTGTACATTTACCGTTTTCTTTTCACACAATTTTTGCTAACCATGTATGTAGTTTTTCACTAGGTTGGGGTTGGCAGCAGTGTACTTAGTATTCCCTAAAACATGATTCAAGAACCGTCTCCATAATTTCTTTTATATAAAATTGAACGTAAACCAAGCTAACAAGGTGATTATAGCATTACATTCAAGTTTAGAATTAACAGCAACATTAACATAATTTGAATTAATTGGAGAACAAACTAAATACCTATAGATAATTAGATATATTGATTTGGATATTAAATTTTCAGATTATCAGATTTATTATTGGTAAGGAAGAAGACTTATTTGGCGAGATCATCGAGTTAGAATATAATAACGAATATGGCAACAGGAGAGAAGAAAGATGCGAGTTATCAGGAAGCAATTAATCACCCTAAAACAAATAATGCTTCTTCTGATTCTGATAATGCATCTGAAATATCAGGAGAGCGGAAACGTGTGACTTATCAGGAAGCAATGAATCACCTTAAAATATATAATGCATCTGAAGTAATTCCCCAAAGTTTATCCACTCATATAATGGCAAAAGAGTTTATTCTTTTAGGTACAACTCCCGCTGATTTTATACAGAATCACGGTGCATCTCAATTTGATTATTCAGGACTTAAAAACAAATTCAAAACTATTTGCCTTGATTCGGTGAATCCATAGATTTAACTCAATTGTCATATGCTGTAGATTTCTGCTTCCAAGTCCTTCATGTTATTGGTCCAGAATCAAGAAGTAGGAAGAAGATCGATAAAGTTTACAAGATACAAATTCGGTAAGATAAAGATGGATCTGATAAGATTACTGAAAGTTCACTTGTCAAAACTTGTTTTATTGTAAAATATAGGGATTGTGAATACTTTAAGGATTATACACCTGGTAAGCATATATGTTTAACCATTAAAGGGGCCGAGTTATTAGCTATGGAGACCTTTGTATCAATATGTCAAATTCATTATGATCAAGCTGTTCCAACAATACTAATGACACCATTAGCAGCTGCAATATTCCCAAAAGATAGTATTGCCTCTATTGCTAATGAAGTTGGCGCTAATGAGGTTTCTATCCTTACAGCAATTAATGCAAGTTGTCTAGCATCAGGTGGAGAGAACTTAGTTGACAGCAAATCATATATTGCAGCTGTGGCTATTATAGCAATTACAAGGAATATAAAGAATGTAAATATTAGAAAGTCTATTATATTAAAGACGCTAAAAGTGTATGTTGCAGCAAAGAAAATATTTGACCATAACATATTCAAAATATTTGCCAAGTATGCAATCGGTGAAATTCCCAGTTATTTAGATCCTTCAAAATTACTGATGGAACCCATTCATCCGCAGAATATATAGTTAATATGAAGTATAAGAGCTTCCAAGCAAGCAATCACTACGTCTGTAGTCCTAGCATCTGCATACATATAACATAGGTTAAACCAATAGAACCTTATTAATCATATTGGATTAGACTATTTGCAGCAAAATACAGGAGGAATCATTTTTAGTACTACCTATGGTTGCAAATATGAATAATCATTTATATATATATATATATATATATATATATATATATATATATATATATATATATATATATATATATATATATATACTTTTTTTTATTTTTAGTGATCAATTTAATTTTTTAAGTTTCATTTTCATTAATACCCTAAACAGTGCTAACATATTTTATAAATATATATATTTTTAATTAAACCTGCTTTTCATTTTCATCAAGGCAATGGTAACTGTTCTTACAGAATCTATATAATAATAATTATTATTTCCTCTCTAACAAGTTTCAGGAAATATTGTCTTCAGAGTCAAAAAATTAATATAGAATTGTTTTAGCCATATTCAAAATTATTACAGATTCAATTGATTGCAAAACATGGTTGATGAAATGGAATTGTGCAATGTTATCAACATATTAGTAGCAGTTAATGTCAGATTTCGTGCATAAAATTCAAATGAAAAGTATTTTAAAAAAAAGTTCAATGAACATATGTCTCATATAAAAAAACTCGAATATTTAATGTTTAAATTAAATCTTATTCAGTTTTACATATTTGAAAAACAAGTTTTTAACAAAATTCTTAAATATATAAGGTTGACAATTTTCACGTATATTTTTTAATAATGCATGACGCGCTTTCCAAATTATTACTTCTTCCTCAGGTGTTGACTCAACAATAGTAAAATTCTTCAGATATTTATATAAAAGATCAATCATCTAGGAGTTTAGGTAAAATATTTAGGGAATTTAAATCGAACTAGTACCCTGTACTATTAAGTTGAACAAGTTTAATAAAGGACTAATTGTGAGTACTACCTGACCATTGAGGCAACGACAAACTGAATCTGTAAGCTTAGTCACTGAGTATGATTTACTAGAGTCGGCACTCTTTAAATTTTCTTTTTGAATTTCAAATTGTATTATCAAAGCAACCCTATGTCTCTTGATTCCTTTTTTCAAATGAATTATTCTTTCAAAATTTTTGTCTCGTAAAAACAATATCAACAGCTGATGTGTTGTTTTATCTACATGCTCTTGCATCGTTTTATTATAAAACGTCGTTTAACTAAACTTGATTTATGCGGGGTTTGAGACGGCTTAAACGCCGTTTATATTTTGGAGCAATCGAAAATGTCAAATTAAACTCGGTTTATCATTAAACTAATAAATAATATACGGTGCAAGAGCCTACCACCTTTTAAATTTTTTGCTTTCTAAATAATGATATTTATTTGTTTTATGAGAACTCTCGAGGTGCACATTGGTATTTAGACTACAACCAGATCGATAACAATATGTCCATTTTTTAGAATTTTGTTAATAATATCTTTCAGAATACTCATCAAATGATTTAGTTAGTAGCTGTGGTTTCACTCTCTCTGTCCTTTATCTAGAGAAATACAATGAATACTGCTTCTGTGTTTCATTCAAATATCTCACTCATTCCATTTTTAGTGAGAAAGTTTCCATAGCTACTCTCGTTTCACAGCGATAAAACATGCAAGCCGGCAAAACTTACTATGTTAGTATTTCAGCGACAATATTTTGACATTTCTCACATGAATCGTTATTTCCTTGACTTTCTGAAATGTGACCATATTACTGTTAGACATATTTTCTCGTGAAATAGTCATGTCGAATACCACTCGAGATGAAATTTGAGCAGGTAAAATTTTACCGGCAAAATTTCATCTCTAGTGGTATTATATATGAAAATTTGTGCCGCTACCTTATTGTTTGTACTAGAAACTATTGTTTAACAGTAGATACAATATATGTTTCTTAATAATATTGACAAAAAACATTAACTTAGAAGGAATGTGTGCTAATCATTCAATAGATTTTTCCTTCCTCACAATATTCAAGGAGGGAAATCTTTTGGGAGTTCGTTAAGGTAAACGTCACCATAAACAAGAAACCTTCTACCCGTTTGTCTACTCTGTAATTTTTTGATTCCATTTACCATCAAACGAATAATTGTTATGTCTAAGAAATATTATATTTGTATTTTCAAAATTTGTAGTGAATTTGTTAGTTGAATTTATCAAGTACCAGTAAATATTCACTAATTTATTAATTAGTACCACTCGAACATCTCTTAATTTTCAATAGTGAACATATTTATATTTCTTTCAGCTGAAGTTTGAATTATTTTGCAGTTTTGATATGTATATCTTAGTTCTCAGCATTTCGTGGGACTAATTTTGTGAATTCGACGGAAATCTGTAACATCAAGAGGGGGAAGCGCAGCATACTCAAATTTTTCTGTGGAATATTTCAAGTTTTCAATATATTTACGAGAACTTCGTTAGTTACGGAAGCTAAACGTTATCATTAGAAACTATTGTAAAACTGGCAAAATAATAATCATTTTTCTGTTAAAATGTACCTATTTCTAAATAAAATATATTTAATCTAGTACATTCTTGAGAATTGGGAATAATAGTGTTGGGTAGGACACGACACGAAGTAATGTCCTCTCTCTATTTATTTATTATATTTAATGAACCCGTTGAGGGATTAGGTAAATAGAAAAATAGATTCATGAAAAAAAATTAAAGGCATTAGGATCATTTTTCAAACATTTGAAAAGTTGGTAGATTTTTTGTCCAAGGTGGTAGGTTGGGGTTAGATACTAAAAGTTGGTAGATCTACCTAAAAGTAGGTAGAGTTGGTAACACTGGTACTGAGCCAGTACAATGTCCCACTTCAAATGACGTTAGGCGTACTGAAGCTCGGCGTCGGCGATACGTTTGAAGTTACGAGTACGGTACGAATATGACATTTGATTTTATTGCAGTACAATAATTACAGTCTGAACTCTGATTGATGATATATTAATAATCAGTATCGCAAAGTTATATGAAACGATTAGCATAGTGAATATTGTTTGTAAGTAGGTAAATAAAAATATAAACAATTAATATATTTTGAAGGGTTAGGATATTCAAAAACAAAACAGTCGCTTCAATACGTGCCTCATAGGATATTTACTTATCGCTCGACGAGACTCGAAAAGCAATAATGCAATAAATTTGTAGCATGCGTCTCACTTCCTCTTTGTCCTCATCCTATAGTTTTACGGAGACGGAAAGTAAGTAGCGACTAGCGCGACACCCGCGTCATAAAATTTGAAGCAGTACACTGTACAATATAAAATGTTTAGCAGCTCTCACATTTTGACGTCATGTACGGGACAAATGTACTCTTGTATGTCCTACTCACCACTAGAATAAATAAGTAGAGCTTCGATAAACAAAATGCATGCGTACAAAGTTCACATGTCATTAGTGAAACTTCTTCGGCAAACTAATTTTTAAATCTCCTTTATATTTATACTAATCTAAAGCTTTAGATTTCCAAGACTACGAGGGAGGGGAAAAAAAGATGTTAGGAATTTAACTGAAATGAAAATAATAAAAGTGTCGAAAATTAATACAAATTGAATGTCAGACGCGTTCGTCGCCTGATCGCGGCGAACTGAGCCGTCTTGAAATGCGAAAGCTGAACCGGTGTCGCCGAATCGCGACCGCCGTTCTCGCGTCGATACGTGCGCGATCGTCGTGTCCGAGATGAAAATTTCGTCGTCAGATTGTTGAGTATGAGAAGAACGCAAGACACGCGACGGCGGTCAGTTTCTTAATACGCACAGTAACACGATCTCCCTCCTCGGCTATGTGCTTCATGCTACGTTCGCCCTTTCTCACTCTCCCTCAATCGCTTTCTACCTCTTCTTTGGACAAAAACGTTTCATCCGTAAGAATTTTAACCTCACGCGCGCAAAGAAGTTTCACTTCAAAATATTTTTTGATTCTATACATTTCAAGGCTTTTAAGTTTTCAATCTAAAACAATTCGATTGATTCTTTTATGCAGATTACTTACATTCAAAATGAACATTAGTTAAAAGTTAAAGAACAGCATATCATCATGTGAAATAGGAGGGAGTACCAATGATTAAATCAAACAGAAAAGATATCTAATCAATATGATTTATTAATAAAGATCAAAAATTTACAATAAACGTGTACCTAATCATATTTACAATACAAAAGGAAAGAAACCTTAAACAACAGCATATCATGTGGAATAGAAGGGAGTATTAATGATTAAATCAAACAGAAAAGATATCTATTCAATATTATTTATTAATAATATATATATATATATATATATATATATATATATATATATATATATATATATATATATATATATATATATATATATATATATATATATAAAGTATATATATATATATATATATATATTTATATATATATAAATATATATATATATATATAATAATTATATATATATATATATATATATATATATATATATATATATATTTATTCGTATTGTAGTTGCCTGTGAACTATTTCTACTCTCTTGAAAATTATTAGCAATAGCAGTTTTGTTGAATCTAAAAAAACTCGATTTTATTAAAAAGTTAATGTAAAATCGAGTTTTTTTAAGATTTAACAAGCCTGTTATTGCTAATAATTTTCAAGAGATTATATATATATATATATATATATATATATATATATATATATATATATATATATATATATATATATATATATATATATATATATATATATATATAACTATATATTAAAGTTTAATGATAAACCGAGTTTAATTTGACATTTGACAAGCGAAAATGTCAAATTAAACTCGGTTTATCATCAAACTTAGCTCAAAATATACGTTGCAAGAGCCTAATAGTCTTGTAACATCATAATGAATGCTGTATATGTTTCAACTCCAATAATTTTTCAAGTAATTTCGATAATTTGACGAAAAGTTGGATTTCCATTATTTGTTTCATTAATTACTACCTTTAAAAAAAAGTTTGAGTTGGAGCGTGTAGTGTTTCAGTGCTACCAACATTTATAGTCTATTTATTGGATTAACGTTGGCAATAGTTTTAATTATTAATTGATTAGATGATTATCATTGTATTATATCATATTAATATTTAACTTACAGTTTTTATTATTTAATGTGATACAAAAATGGCTAATGACGGTGTACGCAATTCATAATGAACCGAAACAGCATTCACTTGTCCATTGCCATTTGAAATAAATATGGCTGCGCTCTCTGGCGTTTTATATAAAAATCAAAAAGGCTTTCCAACAAACAAAATTGCCGTTTTGGCATTTTTAATGCTAAATCTAGCATTTTTTTGTCTCAGTTAACATATAAAATTTGGCATGTTTTTAGCATTTTTTGGCCTCTCTCTACCTATAATAGAAAATTTTCAATCTGCTATGGATATTAGCACTTGAATGACTTTTTCTAAGGAATAAATGGATAACAAGATAAAGTCTATTGGCATTTCTGAAACATAACATAATTATCTAATAGGGGAATTCATCAATATTCGAAGAAACTATTATTTTTGTTAACGTTTTACGAATAGGGGAATCGCTCAGTCAGCACCCGTAGCGAGTTAGCGACGATTTCATTTTACGTTTTTAAGTGAGCACACTTGCACTTTTTGTTTATGAACATACCACAATTTCGAGGGTTTATTTACCTATCAGAAATATGCAAGACAACATTTTCTGACAGTAGAAGTACGGACAACATGAAGTTGCAAAGAACAAAATCTACCTAAATTATATATTTTCTTAATTTTGCTTAAAATCAATTAATTATTACTCAGAATAAATTTCAAATCTTTATAATTATACTAAAAAACTCTTTTAAACTGTTTGGCATTTTTTTTAGCATACCAAAAATTTTATTTGGCATTTTTTAGCATTTTTCCCGAGAGGTTTTAGCATATTTCTCAGAAACGAAACGGCAACACTGCCGTACACCGTGTACTGCAGTGTGACACAGAAGTGGCACGGTCTTCCTCGTTGGAAAGCTTCCAGTATGTACAGTTTTTGCTACCAACCATGTATGTAGTTTTTCACTAGGTTGGGGTTGGCAACAAAAACTTAATATTTTCAGTAAAACATGATTCAGCCTTCTCCATAATTCTTTTATATAAAATTGTTTCAACATATACCAAGACCAAGCTAACAAGGTGATTATATCATTAATTCATTACATTCAAGTTTATAATTAACAGCAACATTAACATATTTGAATCAATTGGAGAACAAACTAAAAATAGATTTATTGATTTGGTTATTAAATTTTCAGATTATCAGATTTATTATCTGGTAAGGAAGAAGACATATTTGGTGAGATCATCGAGTTAGAATATAATAACGAATATGGCAACAGGAGAGAAGAAAGATGCGAGTTATCAGGAAGTAGTGAATCACCCTAAAACAAATAATGCTTCTTCTGATTCTGATAATGCATCTGAAATAATTCCCCAAAGTTTATCCACTCATATAATGGTAAAAGAGTTTACTATTTCAGAAGGTATAACTCCCATGGAGTTTATGAAGAGACATGGTGGTGCATCTCAATTTGATAGCACCTGCACAAAACAGGTTAAACCAATAGAACATAAAAAAACATTTCCTGAGTAATTATAGTGGTAATCTTATAATCATAGTGGATTAGACTATTTGCAGCAGAATACAGGAGGAATAATTCTTAGTACTACCTGTAGTTGCAAATATGAATGATCATTTATATATATATATATATATATATATTTTTTTTTTTTTTAATTTTTAGTGGTCATTTTAAGTTTCATTTTCATTGATATCCTCAACAGTGCGAAAATTTTTGTTAATAAATATATATTTTTCAATGAAACCTGCTTTTCATTTTCATCAAGGCAATGGTAACTGTTCTTATAGAATCTATATGATAATTATTTACTCTCTAACAAGTTTCAGAAAACATTTTCAAAAAATTGATATAGAATTGTTTTAGCCATATTTAAAATTATTACAGATTCAATTAGTTGATGGAATCCGTCGTTACTACGTGATAATTTAACATGATGAACAAATCCAAATTTAGTTTTGTTCAACAGATTCAATTGATTGCAAAACATGGTTGAAATGGATTTGTGCAATGTTATCAACATATTACTAGCAGTTAATATCAGTTTTCGTGCATAAAATTCAAGTGAACAGTATTTTTCAAAAAATAATAAAATTTTCGTTTTTATATTATAACTTTCATAAAAATCAATGAATTGTTATGAAACTTGGTGAAGAGATACCTTTATATATTATAAATAACCAAAAAAATTTTCAAAAGAAAGTAATGGAACATTTTTGATTTTGAATTTAAAAAAAAAAACCTTTTTTTCAGACGAAAATTGTATGGTGGAAAATCATCGTAAATAGATTTTTCGAAGCTCATTTTGTTTGGTATTTCGTCTACTTTTTGATAAATCAGAGACACTATATACTATATAGCTTCTATTTAAGAATATGCTAAAAAATGCAAAAAACGAAAAAAGTCAATTTTGAAAAAAAAAATTTTCAGTAATTGTTGATAATTTTGTTTAAATTTCAAAAAAATGTTAAAATTAATTTCACCAATCGATTCTAAGTGAAAAAATAATTAAGAAACTGTATTTTGTTGTTAAAAATTACTCCAATATTTAGGGGTGGTAAAGGGTTGCTTCTGGAGGGTGAATAAAGTAATGATCGTTCTCATGCAATTTCCGGCTAAAATTGACGTTAAACAAAAAATTATTAATCAATAAAAGTTGTAGATTTTGAAAAATTCTTCAAGTTTTGTAGAGGTCATTTTTACCATAACCTCAAAATTAAAAAAAAAATGCAAAAACTGTATTTTTTTGACTTGACAATTTCTATAATTCACCGTTCGATTGTGAATGCAGATTTTGCGTTGCTGAATACGTATAACCAGCTTCCTTGGAAAGTTGTTTGATAATTTTTTAAAATTATTAAAGAATTTTCCTTGTTCACTTTATGTAATGTATGAAATCGACCATGGTCGACTAGTATGTTTTTCATGATTTGATTGTTGTATTTTTTTACATTTTTTAAACTTTCTTATTATTTCTTTTCTTCTTATTTTTGTGTACTTAGTAGATAAAATGTGTGGTTGAATAAAAGTATTATAGTTGTAACTTTAATTTGGAAAAAATGTTCAAGATTTTGAGGAAACTCATAGGAAGTTCATGAGGAAAATATGTATTTATTTTGTTAAAATATGATCAAAACTTAAAAAAAAGAAATTTTTATTATAAAAAAAAATGATTAAATCTTGAAAATACACATTGCAAATTCACTAATCTTTTTCTTTTATTTACATGAATCAGTTCTTCTTCACCCTCCGATTCTTCGCTAAACTGCGAATCTTCACACTCCATCTCTTCTTCAAAATCATCTTCGACTTCCTCATTGTTTATATTATTTTGGGGACTTGGCTTTTCGTCTTCACCATCGCTTACATCTTCTGAAACTTGTTGTATATTGCAACAATTACCAGAATCTCGACAACTCCTGCAGAGATCTGCGTAGCAATGGTATGGCGGAAAATAAAAGCCTCGTGTATAACAAATACCCATAGAGCCTCTATGATTGAGAGATAGGTGTACTGTCTGTAGTTCTGATCATGCGCGTTAATCTTTCCGTATATTTTTTCTGATTTTTAAAGTTTTCTAATATCATTACTATAATACTTTTATTCAACCACACATTTTGTCTACTTAGTACACAAAAATAAGAAATAAAAAGAAAGTTTAAAAAAGTAAAAAATGTAAAAAAAATACATTTTTTGCATTTTTATAAAATTTGGAGGTTATGGTAAAAATGACCTCTACAAAACTTGAAGACTTTTTCAAAATCTACAACCTTTATTGATTACTAATTTTTTGTTTAACGTCAATTTTAGCCGAAAATTGCTTGAGAACGATCATTACTTTATTCACCCTCCAGAAGCAACCCTCTACCACCCCTAAATATTGGAGTAATTTTTAACAACAAAATACAGTTTCTTGAATATTTTTTCACGTAGAATCGATTGGTGAAATTAATTTTAACATTTTTTTGAAATTTAAACAAAATTATCAACAATTACTGAAAATTTTTTTTTTCAAAATTGACTTTTTTCGTTTTTTGCATTTTTTAGCATATTCTTAAATAGAAGCTATATTGTGTCTCTGATTTATCAAGAAGTAGACGAAAAAACAAACAAAATGAGCTTTGAAAAATCTATTTACGATGATTTTCCACCATACAATTTTCGTCTGGAAAAAGGACTTTTTTTTTTTTTAAAAATTCAAAATCAAAAATTTTCCATTATTTTCTTTTGAAAATTTTTTAGATTATTCATAATATATAAAGGTATCTTTTCACCAAGTTTCATAACAATTCATTAATTTTTGTAAAAGTTATAATATAAAAACGAAAATTTTATTATTTTTTGGAAAATTTTTAATTTTCTCGATAATTTTGAGGTTATGATGAAAAGTACCCTCAACAAAAATAAAAGATCTTTTTATTACCTACAACTTTGCTGTTGAACATTTTTATCTCCGACGTGAAATTTTCTCGTAATACGCATCCAAACTATTGACTTTGAATTTTTTTCACTTTACCCCACCCCCCTAAGTTAGTCCCCAAGGTCAGTAACTGCATTTATTTTTTTTTTCATGTTAGTAACCCCCCCAACCATTTCCCGTTGGGCTCGTTCTGGTTTCTATTTTTCCGTGCTCAAATTTAGTTTGCCCCGACTAATATCAATTAAACAATCAGGTACAATACAAATTTGGGTAGCGAGAAGTAAAATAATAACAAACTTAATTCAACAATTACAACATACATTCTTAAATAGCTACGTAATATCACATTAGGAGCACTTCTTGGCAACAAGTTTTTTTTATATATATTCATAATAGAGCATTTATTTGACTTATGTTCTGTATCAATTCACTTTTAAATGAAGAATAGTTATCTTTGTCCTTCACAGGATTTGGCAATTGGTTGAAGTTTCTAGGCATCTGTAAATAGGATCATTGAGAGCTAAATTCGTTCTTACATAGGAGCGGCTAGAGTTAGGACGTCGCACCAATGTTGCCGGCTCGGCTTATCGGTAGAATATTGAAATATGGCGGGAAATTTAAACTTCCTCAAAATGTATAGTATTCTACTATTCTATAATGATTTGTTATATCATAAAGTAATGGGAAGTTAAATGAAACGATTGATTCAAAATTCAATAAACTTTAATCAAACAATGTTATCTTACATTTTTTGTTAAATACAATTTTAAAGAAAACGTTAACAATTCATAAGTAACAATGATCATTTCTGGGATCCAAAGATATAACTGATGATGAAGTACCATACAGTGTCTGAGTAATTACTTCAGTTTCCTCAAGGTTAAGTTTTCGAGTCCTACAGTTTTTGTTATTTTTTTTACGTGTTGAGTAAAAAGATGTCTGTCTGCAGATCTTTTTATTAGCAGGTTCTTTAATATATTCCGTTTTTAAATTGAACTTTTTTATTTTTATATTACTTGTCATTTCAGCTTTTTTTATATTTTCTAGAGTATGCTTTAATTGCTCTTTTGAATATTCTGATTCGTTAGAATTAATTTTTTGGATTAAACTTAAAGCTCTTGAAGTAATTTCATCTGTAAGTTTTTTATTATTTGTTGAAGATATGGCTAGGTCATCAATAATATCGTGAAGATCATGATCTTTACCTCCTACTGGTGTTTTAATTATATTATTGTCATTTTGAGAGGACTTACAATAATTTAATGCAATATAATGGATATGTTTACATATTACTGTTCTTATATTAAAATCTAAACATGTGCAAGTAAATGTATGCAAACAAATGTGACAAATGGAGCAAATTATTGGGCAACATATTTTTTCATCATGGATATTTTGAACTACAGTGTAATTATTTTTACTAAAACTATCGGTGACTGCAAAAACATTCATACCAAGTAATTCTACACTAAATTTAGCAGATATGGCTACACGATGTCTAGAACGTATATTATTAATTATTGTTGAGGGATTTCCTTTCGTTAGTTTTATGATTCTTTCAAATTTTTTATTTTTAAGAAACTCCATTAAAACGTGAATTGTCTTATCCAGACGTTTTATCTTTTTTCCTTGCAAATAATAATATTTAAGTGTTTTATGCATACTTTCCAGATGCATATTAGTATTTGCAATTGAATTTGTTCGAAAACAATAAGCCCATTTGTCACAAATAGCTGCATAATATTTAATGAAATATTCCCTAAATTTTAATGTTGTCTCATCATTAAGGATATTTAAAAAATGTGTTAAGCCCTCCTGGAATTTTTGTACATCTAGAAGGGTTCGCAAATACTTTAATGTTTTATAAACCCACTCTCTTTTTTCAGGATTATTAATTTTTGATAAATTAGACTGCCACGCACGATCAACATGCCAGGAACAATAAAGTTGCTTAGTAGGACAAGTCATAATATTTTTCCATGGATTAAAAAAAACGTTTGTTATATCAGACATAAATGTTTCAGTTTTTATATTGCCCACTTTATCTTTTATTTTTTGAAAGAAAACTTGATTCATAAAAGCATCCTTTCTGTTTGAAAACATAAATGCCAAAGGCATACCTTCGTTAAACTCATCAACACTTAAAATTGTAGTGAGTTCAAAATCGTATGCATTCATACCATGAGTGCTGTCTATGGCAATAAATTTGGATCCAAAGCTTTTCAAAAGATCTGACTGAACTTTGTCCATAATAATCAGGCAAAAATCTTGTTTTAATAAATTGAATTGAGAACAAATTTCTCCCTGTTTCTTATAATACAACACAGAATTGTTTTCACTTTTCAAGCATTGATTCACCCACATATCCACACTTGTTGAATCATCTGCATGCTGCACCCATCTTGTAGATTAACATTATATTCTGTGGCAATATTTTGAATATCCTTTCTGGTTATCATATTAGTTCTATCAAGAGTATCACCTACTGTTTCTCTCGCTGTATTTAAGATCCTTAAAGAAATAAAATAAATAAGATAATAACAATAATAATTGAAAAACATACTTTGAAGCTGGAATGCCTAAAATTAATTTTGAAGCTATCACTTCCTTATCCAATCTATTTACTCGGAGGTATTTAATTTCATTGTCATGTCCATAATGTCTCCTATAATATGTTACAGAACATTTTCCGGTATTGCTGTCTTCATAAACTATTATAGTACTAGTACAATATTTGTCAGACCTACATGATCCTACAGATAAATAGAAATAATTAAAATCTGAATATTATAAAACACTTCTCTTTAAACTATATACTATTAGGCAATAATAGAAAACATTTTGTTTTAAGTACTTACCAGAACGAAAAGAATAGAAATAACTCCTTTTGTGAATTGAATTTTTGGATATTTTTGTGCCTGTTCCTTTGAAAAACTGAACGCCCCCATTCTTTTCTTCATTACTTAGCCAGTTGTTAAAGTCTAAAAATTTTAATTATTATATGATGACTAAAACATTATTCAAAAATATATACCATCATAACACACAAAATCAATTTGAATTACTTCATCGTCGATATTATGTTTGTGTTTTAAGTGGACTCTTAATTGAGCACTTCCCATAAAAGAAGCATTGCAGTTTTCTTCCAAGCATTTATAGTTAAAGAGATATTGATTGTACTCGACATTTAAACTTTCTAAACCATGGACTTCTTTACGATTCTGTTCAAGCTGCTTTGGTTTGAAAGTATCTTATCACAAAGTAAACAAACTACACCCATTATATTAACTTTCCAAATAAAAGCAAATGAACAAAAATTACAAAACAGATCAAGTTTAAGAAACGTTGAGCTAGGAAACAGAAAAATGATTTGTTTTTAAAATTAAAATTGTAAGGTTATGTTTTTATGTCATGATTGTCATGTCTTAACAATGTTTAAAATGGCAACATTGGTGCGACGTCCTAACTCTAGCCGTTTCTTCTTACATTTGATAGGTAAAAATTTCTGTGGTTTCTAGTCTTATATGTGTGGGTTTCGCTAACCAAGTTAATTCTAGTATTACATTTTTGTCGATTCTTCTGGATTTTGTAAGTGTATTTGCATTGTTCTATTTGCAATATTTGTTCCAGTGGTATTATTCCTGTATCCTTATATATTATTTCTGTATGTGTTCTGTAGTTATATCCAAATAAAGACTTCACTACTTTATTGTGAAGAGTTTGTATTTTCGGTAATTATTGAGTTTACAACAGACTGCCCCGATTTTCTTGAAATTTCGGATTTTAGCATAATTTGGCCTGAAAAAGCCGAATATGAAGTCAGATTTTGTCGCTGGGTCATATTTTTTTTTCAAAAACTTGAGCTGACCTGACTTTTTCTAACCTTACTAACCTAACCTCCGAGTTCATAAAAGTATAGAATTCATGTTATAGATGAATTTTATTATCAAAAACATTGTCTTTTTTATAATTAAATTCATATATTTCACATTCTATGCTTTTATGAACTCGGAGGTTAGGTTAGTAAGGTTAGAAAAAGTCAGGTCAGCTCAAGTTTTTGAAAAAAAAAGATGACCCAGCGACAAAATCTGACTTCATATTCGGCTTTTTCAGGCCAAAATAAGCTAAAATCCGAAATTTCAAGAAAATCGGAGCAGTCTGTTGTAAACTCAATAATTACCGTATTTTCTTAAATTGTGTTGATCGACATATACCCCATGTTGTTATAAGATAGCGAAAAACTGACAGAAAGTATGCATTGTAAATCATGAGTCTATTTTGTGCATTTAGATAACTGTTACATCTATACAGGGCACCAATCATAGGGACTACCTTTTTTGAAATATGATTTAAGTGTTCATGCCAATTCAATTTATCATCTATGACCAGCCCCAGATATTTGGTGTATTCGACTCTTTGAATCGCTTCAGGGCCAATTTTTATGAACAAATCCTGGGTTTCCATATTTTTGTTTTTAAGCAACATGAAAACAGTTTTATTAACATTTATAAGTTTATTACTGAGGAGCCACTCAGCATAAAGTTTCAAATCATCATTCACCAAATGCTCCAATTCAGTGAGGTTATTTCCTTCATAGACAAGGACGGTGTCGTCTGCAAATATATAGTAGCGTGCCCTTAATTTGGCTTTTTTAAGATTTAGTGCGTGTAAGGAATACAACATAGGTCCCAAGACTGACCCTTGTGGGACTCCACAGGTAACTTTCTTTTGTACACTATTGACTTTGTCTAGTGTTACATATTGTTGTCGGTCTTTTAAATATGTCTCTAGAAGATCCGAGCATTTACCTCTTATTCCCATTAAGTTGAGCTTATTTATTAATATTTCGTGGTGAACCACGTCAAATGCCTTCTGCAAATCAACAAATATCGTTATATATCTTTCAATATACTCATCAAATGACTTAGGTAGTAGCTGTGGTGTCACTCTCTCTGTTCTTTATCTAGAGAAATACAATGAAAATACTACTGCCTCTGTGTTTCATTCCAATATCTCACTGAAAATTTGTGCCGCTACCTTATTAAATTGTTTGTACTAGAAACTCTTGTTTAACAGTAGATACAATATATGTTTCTTAATATTGACAAAAACCATTAACTCAGAAGGAAACTGAACTTTGTTCAGTTCAACGTGCGTATCATTCACTAGATTTTTCCTACTTTACAATATTCAAGGAGGGAAAACTTTTGGATGTCCGATAAGGTAAACGTTACCATAAAAAGAAACCTATCAGTTTGTCTACTCTGTAATTTTTGATTATATTTACCATCAAACGAATAATTGTTATGTCTAAGAAATATTATATTTGTATTTTCAAAATATGTAGTGAATTTGTTAGTTGAATTTATCAAGTTCCAGTAAATATTCACTAATTTATTAATTAGTGCCACTCCAACATCTCTTAATTTTCAATAGTGAACATTCATATTTCTTTCAGCTGAAGTTTGAATTATTTTGCAGTTTTGATATGTATATCTTAGCTCTCAGCATTTCGTGGGACTAATTTTGTGAATGCGACGGAAATCTGTAACATCAAGAGGGGGAAGCGCACCGTACTCAAATTTTTCTGTGGAATATTCAAGTTTTCAATATATTTACGAGAACTTCGTTAGTTATGGAAGCTAAACGTTATCATTAGAAACTATTGTAAAACTGGCAAAAAACTAATCTTTTTTCTGTTCAAATGTACCTATTTCTAAATAAAATATATTTAATCTAGTACATTCTTGAGAATTGGGAATAAATAAGTAGAGATTCATAAACAAAATGCGTGCGTACAAAGTTCACATGTCAGTAGTGAAACTTCTTCGGCAAACTAATTTTTAAATCTCCTTTATATTTATACTAATCTAAAGCTTTAGATTTCCGAGACTACTAGGGAGGGGAAAAAAAAGATGTTAGGAATTTAATTGAAATGAAAATAATAAAAGTGTCGAAAAAGATCGCGGCGAACTGAGCAGTCTTGAAATGCGAAAGCTGAACCGGTGTCGCCGAATCGCGACCGCCGTTCTCGCGTCGATATGTACGCGATCGTCGTGTCCGAGATGAAAATTTCGTCGTCAGATCGTCGAGTACGAGAAGAACGCGAGACACACGTTTAAAGAACAGCATATCATCATGTGAAATAGGAGGGAGTATTAATGATTCAATCAAACAGAAAAGATATCTAATCAATATTATTTATTAATAAAGATCAAAAATTTACAATAAACGTGTAATCATATTTACAATACAAAAGGAAAGAAACCTTTTTGCTATAAAAATACAGTCTCTCATAATAAAAACTCTAATGATGCAAATAATTACTTCTACTAATTGAACCCCTATTAAATAACTTAAATAACAAACATTTATAATGAAACATACAATATAATTAAGATTATTCATTATCTTGTCCAGGACTCGTTGGAGAATAACTTGGGGAAGAGGGTGAATACCTGGGGGGATTGGGGGAGTATGCAGGAGAAGCAGGTGAATAGCTGGGCGAAGTGGGGGTGTAAGTAGGAGAAGTAGGCGAATATTTGGTGCTGTGCGGTGAATACTGAGGGGATGAAGGGGAATACCCGGGAGAACTTGGTGAATAATTTGGCGAAGAAGGAGAATATCTCGAACTTGCCGCAGGTGTGTGCTGAGGGCTTGAAGGAGAATAACTTGGAGAAGTAGGCGAATAGCTCGGTGACGTGGGGGAATATTGTGGACTTCCCCCTGGGAACGACGGTGAAGTAGGGGAATAGCTTGGGGAGGTGGGAGAATATTTAGGAGAAGACGGCGAGTAGCTGGGGGATGCCGGAGAGTAGCTCGGCGAAGTGGGTGAATAATTTGGTGAAGCTGGGGTATATCTTGGTGACGATGGAGAATAACTTGGTGAAGTGGGGGAATAACTTGGAGATGTAGGCGAATAATTCGGAGAAGTTGGTGAATAGCTGGGTGACGTAGGAGAATAAGACGGCGACGTGGGCGAATAGGATGGTGACGTTGGTGAATAAGATGGCGACGTTGGAGAATAACTTGGCGAAGTTGGAGAATAACTAGGCGACGTAGGGGAATACGATGGCGATGTTGGCGAATAAGAGGGCGATGTGGGAGAATAGGAGGGTGAAGTCGGTGAATAGCTTGGAGAAGTAGGTGAATACGACGGCGACGTTGGCGAATAACTTGGAGACGTGGGCGAATAGCTGGGCGAAGTAGGCGAATAACTCGGAGATGTGGGAGAGTAGTTCGGACTGGCGGGGCTGTAATTCGGACTGGTGGGCGAGTACCCTGGCGAGCTTGGCGTATAACCGGGAGAAGAAGGAGTTAAAGGAGACGTTGGAGCGAAACCCGGACTTGAGGGACTGTATGATGGCGACTGACCTCGCGGAGAGGCCAAGAACGGCGACATGGCAGGCGACTGGCCGGACGGTGACCAAGATCCATAGGCGGGTGACATTCCCGATGCGTCCGAAGCTGCAGATGGCGAGAAAGAGGGACCTCCAGGTGTCATGCCGCTCCCCATGAGATCTGCGAAATGAAAAATACTTAGTTAACCTATTTCGATCGGATACAATTACGATTTTCGTTGGTTATAACATCAGAAGACACTTTTGATCGATGATGCTTCGATAACGAACTTGACAAATCGAACGGAACACCTTTTGGTATATTAAATATTTCAATTAGAACTATCAACGCCAATTTATAATATGCCATCGATTGATAAAACATTTTTAAAAAATCAATGAAACCATAATATCAGAAGTCAATTTTTAAAAGTTAATGTATATAAAACACATGTTATTAACACATATCAATCGATTGCAATGACCAAATCAATATCCCAACACTGTAACACTCTAAATGATGGAACTAAGTAGCTTTTTAAAAACGCACAACGACGTCTTATCGTCAGAGTTGCCAAGTTTCCACATTTCTAGTCCAAAAAGAAACGATACAAGTGTAGTCCGAAATAGTTGGTATGCAGTGTTAAAATGAAGCGATATTTTTTAGTTTATATTTCCTCAATCCCGCTGTTGCAGGTATGAAGTATATAAACAAAGCGAGACTGTTATTGTCCATCAGACACAAGTAAAATACAAAAGAAAATACGACCAGAATAATTATCTGACAAATAGAATTGCAATCAATGTAATGTAATGTGGCACTGACGAACGTCTAAGAAGACCGAAATAGCTGAACAGACTTTGTAGCTGTTATTCTGTTTTCCTCATTCTCCTCTATAAGTTTACTTATGTGTCCGATAGACGATAACAAGAAAAACGGCGTCATGGGACACCAGGTAGGAACGAAGTTCCTTCGGATAATATAGAAGGAACACAATTTGCGAAAACGAAACATGTGCGTGTCGGGGCGCACGACTGAAGTGATAACTTATACTAATCCAAGTTGAAATAATTAATATTGAAATGTGGGACTAATGCCCGGTTTCTCAGCATATGACGTTATCCAATTGATAACTATCAAATAGATACATTTATCAAACTAATAAATTATTATGGGTTTCTGAACTTTCGCGTGGCCCAAATTGTGGAACTGACAACTATTGAATAGATAACTTGTTTAAATTCATTACACACAGATGGCGACGCAACTAAGGGAACGTACCCAAACTACGTGACCTATTTTTTTACAACTTTTCATCCCCCCCTCGGTGACCATCCGTAGTATATTCCAAGACCCCCTCCCTCCCCCTCTAGTTTTCACGTAGTAATTCATAAATATTATTTTGTAGACAGAAAGTTGAAAAAAAATAATTTGTCTTTATTAATACAACGCTTGCGGTGTGACGATAAGAGTGCTTACAGAGTGGGCAATTTTCGATGTTTGTATGGGGTATCTCAGTAACTATAGGAGATACAAAAAAATGGAGAGTGCATTTTTGATCTCTTTTTTCGAGTCAAATTTAATGGCGAAAACCAAAATATGAAATCGTCTTTTATTTTGGAGTTATAAACAAAAGTTTGACTTTCAGACAAGTGAGCATATCATGGTTGTTTGTGAAATTACGAGACATTTTTAAGGCCATTTTTTCTGTATAATCTAGAGATTTACATCTTATTTTATAAGACATTACAACTATAAGAAAATAATACAAATTACAATAAATGTTGTGAAGAACTGATGTTCTTTATGGTTCATACATAAATTACATACCTATCTTTATGATAGTCTAAACTGCATTATGCATATATATATATATATATATATATATATATATATATATATATATATATATATATATATATATAATATCAATATTTGAAATGTAATTCACATTCAATAAAATTTTGTTTATGTTTATTTATATTGTTACTGGTTTTCTTATATAATTGTCTTTTATATATCCTCAAAAGAAAAAACCAAGGGTTTTAAAGTCAGGTGATTGTGGTGGCGACCTCACTGGAATATTATTCATCATCCAGTTATTTCCAAAATTAGTATTAAACAATTCTGAAACGGTACGTATATTATGAGGCGGTGAACCATCATGTTAGAAAACTGATTTTGTGTCTCAACTAAGGGTGGATTGTCCATGAATTCCTCAATAATTTACTGATTCAAAATTTCGTAGTGCCGTTGATTATTATGATTTTCTTGATATATATGATACGTTAAAACACGACAGCCACGTAAATTTTATAATAATATTGTGAATTCAGTTTCAAATATTCATATTCATAATGCAGTTCAGAATGCTATAAAGAGATGTAATTTATGTATCAACCACAATGAACATAAGTTTGAACATTTATTGTAATTTGTATTGTTGTTTATAATTGTAATGTCTTATAAAAAAAATTATGTAAATATCTATAGGTTTTTTACGATAAAAAGACGATGACGTCACATTTAGTTACTTTCCTGCTTATCAGAATAAATATTAATTTACCAACCGTAAATACAATTTATCCTCAACAACCAGGGCAATTTATAGCTAACGGGTTGGCAAAACTTCAAGGCGTTGTCAGATCAACTGGTAAAATTCCCCAGTCTGTTTTGACGTTTATTGACATTCGATCATCGTCTAATATTTACAAGTTTTTTTGGTGCTTTTAAATTCATTATTTCTTTAAGATTAAAAAAACAGTTATTTTCATAACTAATTATTTACGCAAATCTGCAGTGTGTAGTTAATAAAATGCCGAAGCAGTTGAACAGTAAATGTCAAGAGATGGTAACATCTTTGTTAAGCTATTTTGAACGAGAATGCCGAAATGGGGGCCCGCTGCTCCCGCTAACTGCTGTAAGAGACGTAAGTAATAGTATTCGCTATTTTTATTCATTATTATTAATATTATTGTCACATATTTAAATGTAAAGGTTGATTAAACTTGATATATTATTCTTTCATAAATTGAAATAATTATGTTGTAGAGAGTTGCAGAAGCATTACAACTTAGCCTTACTACTGTTAACCGTATTGCCGCCAAGCATAATAGAGGTGAACAGCCTAAAAGCCCACCTAACAAGAGACAACGCATAAAACCTACTGTTGAAATTGATAACTTTGACCAAAATGCTTTCCGAAATGTTATATACGAAATGTATGGAAACAGTGAGTATATTGAATATATTGTTTAATTTTATTCACACTTAACTAACACAATATTTTTTCAGAGGAACACATAACCTTGAAAACTTTGAAAGACAAACTCCAAGAGCGTGAACTCTTTAATGGTTGTTTGACATCACTCTGGAAGATATTGAAAAATATTGGATTCAAATACCAAAAAGATGATCCTCGTCGTGGTTTAATGGAGTTGCCACATATTGCATTAAAACGTGTACATTTTTTACATGAATATGTCAAGATAAAAAGGGAAGGTTTATATCAATTTGTGTTTTTGGATGAGACCTGGATATTTAAAGACGGTACTGTTGGACGTTCTTGGCAAAATTCTAATCCTAGAACGGTAAAAAAAACTAAAATTGGTGGTCCGAGGTAATTGAATAATGAAATTTAGCAATTAATTTATGATGCACTAACATTCCAGCCATTTTAAGACCTTTTCCAATATTTACTAGTCACATTATATTATTTTAATCTACATAATTATTACTAGTTGTATTGAGCTATGTAGTTTATCCAAGAAACAGTAGTAATTTGTTATTTCCTTATTGTAGGTATATAGTATTGCATGCTGGTTCCTCTTCTGGATTCATTCCTGGAGCAGAGCTGGTTTTTCATTCCAAAACAAAAGATGGTGATTACCACGGTGAGATGAACCGAGAAAATTTTTTGCATTGGTTTGAATACCAGCTGTTAGTGAACTTGGAAGAGCCTGCCACAATCGTAATGGATAATGCAAGTTATCACAGTACGGTGATCAATAAAGTATCAACAACAGCTACCAAAAAGGCTGATATACAGAACTGGTTGATACAAAATGATATTCCATTTGAAAATACTTTCTTCAAAACCCAATTATTGAATTTAGTACAACAGTAAGTTGATATAAACATTTTTCAATATATTATGGTAATACTGAGCTAACTTATTTTGTTTGAAAATATGCATGCTTTAATATTTTTGTAGGAATAAACCACCATTAGTATATGAAGCTGACATATTATCTGAAAAATATGGTCACACAGTGCTTCGACTTCCCCCTTACCACTGTATGTTCAACCCAATTGAACATATTTGGGGCATAGTTAAAAATTTTTATAGAGATCATGTGGGAACTGATGGTGCATCAACAGAACAAGCAATTGGTGTATGGAAAAAGGCTTTAGAAAAAGTGACTCCTGATATTTGGTCCAGGACAGTAGAGCACACTGAAAAAATTATACAAGATTGGTGGGATAGAGAAGTAGTATTCCATAGACAGGATGTGCCTCCACTTATTATTAATTTTGACAGTGATGATGAAGATAGTGATGATTTTGAGATGGATTAGTGGAAATCTTGTGTTCTATTTTTCTATATTTTTCTCCAATTTGCTTTATTTCCACCTTTTTGTATATTTACAAGTTATTGTTTTCATTATTAACATAAGTAAAACTTTGAAATACAATATAAAATCAGGAAGGTAGTGACTTAACGTAATTGTCATACAGTCTTCAAATTATTATCAGAAGGAGCAGAGACTTTGAGCAGGTTATTCCAGTTGTTGATAAAGAAATGTTCACTCGATATTTCATTATTTCAATTTGCATTGGTGGATTATCACAGCTATATATAAAAAGTCTAATAGCACACCTATACGTAGCCAGCTACCTAAGTCGATATATTTTTGTGAATAACACCTCACACAAAATTAAAACTGCATAATATGAAACAGAGATACGAATGAAACCATGGAGCATCTTAATTCAACTTCCCAAATGTATGATTGTGTAGGAAATATACTCATTATATCACAAAATTATTCAGATGATCTATATTCACTTCTTGTTCCAAATAATGTAGCAATGATGATACAAATGTATACCTTCATAAGTGAAGCGATTTTATTTTATGTATCTATATTTATCTTTTTCATTCTATTTCCATTATAATAAATATAATAGATGTATAAAGAAACAATATTTAAATTTGCATGAAGATGATTACAGCTGTATGGATTCCTTTTACCATAAACATTTTTCATAAATAAATATTTATATTAAATACAAGCCTTTAATTTTTTTAAATAAATATTTTTTACTTAGGCTTTACGAGGCACGGACCAATAAAAAAAGAAGAATTGTCAATCTAACATCAAATTGACTTTTCTAGTTTTCGTAAAGTAAAGAAAAAAACTACAGCTTGGCAACATCACAATATTTTGTTTTGCAACGTCATCGTCTTTTTATCGTAAAAAACCTATAATATTTTGGTCTTGGCTTGTTTAATGATTCACAATTAATTAGATTTTCTTTTAATCAGTTGAAAATAGATTTATTAGGTTGTCTTCTTCCTGGATAGCCATTGAAATATATCTCAGATGTAATATCACAACTGTTTTCACGATTAAATCAGTTAGTTGATATTATGATGGAAAGAAATGGACAAGCTCTGTCATAGATGTCACCTGCCTACATATAGGCAACATACATATATATACATATATATATATATATATATATATATATATATATATATATATATATATATATATATATATATATATATATATATATACATATATACATATATATATATATATATATATATATATATATATATATATACATATAGGAATAGGTACATTCCCATTTGAAAAAATACATTTCTACCACTGTTTTATACAGAAAAAAGTGCCTAAATTATGTAAAAGTTATTATCTCGTAACTTCACAAACAACCATGATATGCACACTTGTCTTAAAGTGTAAAAATGAAATGTTTGTTTATAACTCGAAAACTAAAGAAGACAGCGAATTTGTCTCGACAAAAGAAATTGAGTATGCGCCCTCCATTTTTTTTACCTTCTATAGTTACTGAGATACTCCATACAAACATCGAAAATTGGCTACCCTGTACATACCTATAACTTACAGCTGAAAAAATATTATCAAGAAGAAAAAACATATGTACCAGGAACTTAATTTACTAAAAAAAAAAGTATTTTTTTCTTTGATTCACATTTATCTTTTATCTCAATCATGTTCAACGAACACGTTTCCAGAGGACATTGACTACGTGACAAAAACCTAACCCCTACCCCCGCCCCTGTGACCAATCGTAGTATTTTAATGCAAATTGTCAAACAGGCAATCGTTCTACTAAGCAGTTACATGCTTTGTATGACGGGATGAAAAAAATTCCAAGTCACTGTATTTCTCGAACTGATTTTCTCGGGTACGAAAATTTCTTGGCCGCTCTATATGACGAATTATATCTAAAATTTCTTCATCCGACGATGTAGATGAATCTGAATATTCCATCTTAATACAAAAATATTAAATAGAAACACAATCAGTCAATAGCCTTCATTCAACTTTTTTTAGAGGTTAAGTTAGATGAATTCACAGGATGAATTTAACAGCCTGCGCTTGCGCCAATATTTATCTAATGGATATCTGCTCAACTTTCTGAAGATATGGATTCGATGCCTTATCGCGTAGATAACCCAATCTACCAGATACATATATAGCTTTTTGAGCACATAGCCCTATCTAATAGATATTTTTCACTTCAGAAACCGGGCATAAGAGCTCTTACGAGATTGTAAATTGAAAAATTAAAAAAGCCAGGAGTAACCTCTGGGATTCGAACACAGAAATACGGCACACCAGGGCTCAGTACTTAGACCACTCGGTCGTCAACGCAATGTAAAAATTAGACGCAAGAGTGTATATAACGTATCGCCACGCTATATAATTGAATATAAACCTACAATACGTAGTCATTATTTTATGGAACAAATTTGTAAAGCTTTATCTTTTCATTATGCCATATCTGATACCCATCGTAATCTGTTCTTTCATGCATATAATTTCGATGTTTCACATCTGACGTTTTCGAGTTGCTTGTACATGTTGTATATACATGTTGTACATGAGTATATATAATTCATTGACGAATTGGCGTGGGATCAGAAAGCGAAGGGGCGAGAGAACGGAAAGAAACAGGGAGAAAGAGAAAAGTATAAAATATCCGCTTGTGTTAACTAAGAGCGTGACTTTCGTCACTCAGTCTACTTCCGTCACACATTTACTCTCGCATATTTTTCAGTTTGGTCGCGCAGCGAAATCCCTATCTCCTCCAAGCCTGCCGTAAGGAACTTCGTTCCAATAATCCCGGTTTGAAATACCACAGGGCCAAAAAGCTAGTAGTTGCTTTTTTCAAATTTTGAATTGATTGGGCCGATACTTGGTGTAAATTAATAAACATATTGAAACAATGGTTAAAAATAACAATTTACACATTTATTATAAAAATAAAAAAAAATAACGCATGACGCACGTTTCGGTGGAACAAACAATCTGTGTTAGTTTGAAATACCACAGGGCCAAAAAGCTAGTAGTTGCTTTTTTCAAATTTTGGATTGATTGGGCCGATACTTGGTGTAAATTAATAAACATATTGAAACAATGGTTAAAAATAACAATTTACACATTATAAAAAAAAAAAAAATAACGCATGACGCACGTTTCGGTGGAACTTCACCTTCTTCAGATGCTAATGGCAAACAAACTGTATTAGTTTGAAATACCACAGGGTCAAAAAGCTAGTAATTGATTTTTTCGAATTTTGGATTGATTGGGCCGATACTTGGTTTAAATTAATAAACATATTGAAACAATGGTTAAAAATAACAATTTACACATTTATTATAAAAAAAAAAATAACGCATGACGCACGTTTCGGTGCAACTTCACCTTCTTCAGATGCTAATGGCAAACAAACTGATCCCGGTTTGCTTATATGCTTCATACCTTAAAATGAGGATAACAGGGGGCGCCACTATTGCAACGGGCTTGAGGAAATATATATTAAACCCTATTTCGAATCATGTAAGATATGCGCACATATGAATCGATATATATATATATATATATATATATATATATATATATATATATATATATATATATATATATATATATATATATATATATATATATATATATATATATATAAAGGGTCCGCCAATAGGGGCGCGCGAAGTTTGCCGGAAGGGTGCGGCCATGTTGTTCGAGGTAGAGCTGTCAAAGTTGCTGTCATTTGTTCAGTATATAACCCCAAATCACCATGGCAAGTTTGAGTGTCGAGCAGCACGTGCAAATTATTAAATTGTTTTACGAAAATGGGTAATCAGTTCGAGCAACGTTTCGCGCACTTCGCCCATTTTACGGTCGCGATGATCGGCCTGTAGAGTCGACTATCCGTCGATTGGTGGGCAAATTCGAGTAGACTGGTTCAGTAAACAACCAGCCAACACTGACACGTCGACGAAATGCCCGATCGAACGAAAATATCGCTGCTGTCCGTGAGAGTGTGCGCGAGAACCCGAGGCAGTCTATTTTTTGTCGTGCACAGGAACTTGGCCTTTCGGAGACATCAACTCGCAGAATTTTGCATCCGGATTTGGGTCTGCACCCGTACAAAATCCAATTGACCCAGGAGCTCAAGATAAACGACCACAGACAGCGTCGGGCGTTCGCTGACTGGGCTCTGGAGCAGTTGGAAGCAGACCCCCATTTTGGCCGAAAAATCATCTTCAGCGACGAGGCTCATTTCTGGATGAACGGGTATGTGAACAAGCAAAATTGCCGCATTTGGAGTGAGAACAACCCACACGAGGTCCACCAAGTGGCAATGCATCCCCAGAAAGTCACTGTTTGGTGTGGATTTTGGGCCGGCGGCATCATCGCTCCGTACTTTTTCGAGAACGAAGCTGGGGCGGTCATAACCGTCAATGGGGAGCGCTACAGGTCGATGATAACCAACTTCTTTTGGCCTAAACTGGATGATATGGACACGGACGACATGTGGTTCCAGCAGGACGGCGCCACGTGCCACACAGCCCATGCCACAATGGACATTCTGAACGAGCGATTTCCGGACATGGTCATCTCGCGCGGAGGCGATATCAACTGGCCACCGAGATCGTGCGATTTAACGCCTTTAGACTTTTTTCTCTGGGGCTATCTCAAGTCGCTGGTCTACGCCAACAAGCCTCTAAACACCGATGACCTCAAAGTCAACATACGCAACGACATCGCTCAAATTGAGGCCGATATGTGCTCCAGAGTCATCGAAAATTGGACCTCCCGGATCCGGGCTACCAAACGGAGCCGCGGTGGTCATTTGAACAATGTTATCTTCCATACTTAATGGGGTCGAATACCCTTTCGAATGAAAAATAAATTTCGTTTCTACCTCACACACAACTTGTTTTATTCAATTTTAAAGTTCACGCGCCCTTATTGGCGGACCCTGTATATATATATATATATATATATATATATATATATATATATATATATATATATATATATATATATATATATATATATATATATATATATATTTGTATCAATGTTTCGACAAACTTCAATTAATAATAATTTTAAAAAATCTACTCACTGTGCGGTGACCATGCGCTTCCAGCGTACGGCGTTGCGCCCTGGTTCCACGGCGTCATAGCGACGCCCGGGCTCATGCTAGGGGTGGCCGCTGAACCGAAGAACATTCCCGACGTCATCAGGTCGCCGCCGTGGGCCTGCGGCAGCGCTATGCCCATCTTGCACTTCTCGGCGTCGAGCAGCAGGTCGAAGCAGCCCGTGCCCATCCTGGGCAGCTGGCCGAGAATGATGTTCTCGGAAACGCCGCGCATCGGATCGACCTCGGCGTGCGACGCCGCGTCCATGAGCACGTCCACAGTTTCTTCGAACGAGCATCGCATAAGGGCTCCGGTGTCCTGTCTATTGATTCCGTGGCGCGTGATGGCCATCAAGTGACCCTTGGCCGTCATAACGTCGCACAGCAACGCGAGATGGCGGTAGTTTACGTACAGCCCGTAGAATTGAAGTACGGCGTTCATCTCTTTCTCTACGGACTTACGGACGGCCTCTATGCCCAGTACGGAGAAGATCTCGCAGATGTCGTTGGAGAACGTTCGTACGGGGTCGACGTCCCTCTCGGAAAGTACCTGTGAACATTTCGAGTCGATATAAAATCTAACTCTGTTATTTTGCACTCAAACTTGGCTAACATCAATATTTACTGAAAATTAAAATTTCTTTGCGCTAAGCAGACGCAGCGTGTACGATAAAGAATATAATAAATACGTTGGGAAATTCATTCGAAAAATCGATTAATCAAAACAATCTCTAACGGAGCTAGTTTCATGAGATCTGACGAGATGGAATTCCCATTCAACCTTCTAGGAAAAATCTTAGGATATTCGACGCCTCCACCACACGAATGGAAACACTAGACAGTCTGTTTCGCTCTGCAACGACCCCATCAGTAGTGTCCCGTCCATCGACCGGGGGCAAATACTTCAAACTCATATAACCACCTGATAGTTTCTAAGAAGAACACATAGGCATGCAAATAAATTATAGCGCCATCTATCGGACACTGATAGGTATCTCACTCTAGGACTAACAGAAACCCCAAACGTCCAAAATTCATGTTACTTCATTGTAATATCGTTCGATGTATCATCACGAATTCTGGCAACGCGGGTAGCAATACTTAAATTTTCCCATTATTTTCAGGGACGACGGGATCGGTAGTAATATTGAAAAAGAAAATTTATTTGCGCTGAACAGACTTCTCGTTGCAGAGCGAAACAGACCGTCTAGTGGTTTTCCATTTTTTGCGGTGCCGGCGTCGAATATCCTAACGTTCTTCCCTTGAAGGATGAATGGGAATTCCATGTCGTTAAATCTCATGAAACTAAGTCCGTTCGATGGTTGATTTTATGAACCATAAGTTTTTCAAGTGAATTTTCCAACGTATTTACCATCATATATATATAAATTTTCATTAATTTCGCGGAAAATACGAATAATAAGTTTTCTGTTACTAATATTCAATCGTTTCGTTGAATTGAGCGCGTGAAGAAAAAATTCTACCGATTTTACATTCGAGCTTATTGACCTACCTTCATCATACTGGTACCGTCAGTTTCCAGCAGCCACTCGGCTATGGCTTTGAATTCTCCCGTTTCCGTGATGACTATACGCTTCTTCGAGTCGGTCTGAGGCAAGTGCATGTACACCTTCGATATCGCCTCGATGCCCTGCAGCGTCATGTCGCTCAGCATGTTCGCCTCGATGCAACGAAGGAACATGTCGTCGTCCATCTTGTCGACCTCCTCGTCGGCTCCCTCGCCGAACTTGCCGTCGTCGCTGTTCATGATACGTATGCGCAGCACCAGCTTCTCGGCGTTGTCGTCGTTAAAGATGCAGTTGAGGTCGTCGCCGAAGCCGGCGTTTATCTTTTCGGCTATCTGTTCCATAGTCAGTTTCTTGTCGGTCATTCTCTTTCTGTCTAGTTCAATACGTAGCAACCTGAAAGCGGAAAGGCGAATTCGAATTTAATTGCTCGGCGAATACAAACCACGCTATTCAAATGAAAATGATCACATAATAAAGATAAATATCCATGTATATATGTATACAGGGTGTAAATCAATGATGGGACACCCCTATAACTTTTTAACGGGTTCATTTTCATAATTTTGAAGGAATTTGAAAGAGCTGTTTAATATACAAGGTGGCACATGTATGTTTCTATTTTAAAAAACGGAGTTTTGGTTCAAAAAAGAAATTAATCGGTAACAAACTTCAAGAAAATGGATTTTTAGATTTTTTTTTTACTTTGGGCGATATTTTAAGTCAATTATCTATGGTTTAGACGACGTCGCAGCCATCTACGATAAAAAAAACAAAATTGAAACAGCGCTAGAATTGACATTTGACACATGGAATGTATGTATTTGAAGCGTCAGAATTAAAATAATATATATATATATATATATATATATATATATATATATATATATATATATATATAGTAGTCGGAAGTATTTGAAAAACTAGGTTCTCGGAATGAACCGCGTAAAAGATTTGAAAAATCTCATATATATATATATATATATATATATATATATATATATATGTAAAGAAAATATAGTTCCTTTATTTCAAATATAGTGCGCTCTGCATGTAGCTATATATCCATATAAATTTGTATGAGATCGCTAAACTTCAACTGCAATTGACACATCATTGCCAAACTTGACATATCTATTAATATTAAGTAGATTAATAACTGTGAATAAGGAAGTGATATTAATAGACTCAAATTGCCGTTTCTTTGTTTACAGGTAAGATTGTATAGTGTAAATAGTCGTTGTAATTAGTGAATAAAATTTAACCTTTGTTTACAGAGAAATAAATTTCGGTTTATTATATATCATCTATCCATAATAATTGTCTTATAAAACGACAATTTTTGTTTATGACAATGGCGAGAAGATTGCAATTTACATTGAAAGTGGTAGCATCACCAAAAGATAAGAAAACAAATGTAATCGCAATAAAATCGATTAGAACAGAAGAAGATAAAGAATATGTATTACCACAAGATATGATGTTAACTAGTGAACACGTAGAATTAATGAAGACAGAGGTATTTAAAAGAGTAAAAAAAAGTTTTAGTTTAAGAGGCGAAGAAAGGACAGTCTGGATTACATTAACAGGAGAGTTAGAAAAGATGTATTTTGATGAAGAGGGTAACGTAATGTTTAATGATATTTATTTAGAACATGTTAAAAAAACTGATGAATCAATGAAACACATACCAAAAGAAAGTCATTTGAATTTAAAAAATGTAGCAGAAAGGTTTATGATCGAAAAATTTACATCCAAACATGCAAATGCTAAACAATGGATGGAGATATTTGAGAAAGAATGCTCAAGATTTGAAATCACTGAAGATACTACTAAGATTGAGATATTGAGATTGTTTCTTGAAAAATCGTGTCTAGATTGGTACTCAGCAACTTTAACAACGTTGACAGTGGCGTCTCAGTGGATTGAATGGAAAGAAAAATTTTTGGAAACTTTTTCAGATGAAGGATGGAGTTTAGGAATGTATGCTATAGCTTATAGGTATAAAGAAGGTTCATTGATAGATTACGCTATGAGAAAAGAGAAACTATTGCTAGACATGGATAAGGATATTAGTGTTCAGACTCTTATAATGCTTATAGTAACAGGATTACCAGAATTTATAAGAAATAAAATAGATAGAGAAGAATGTGAAAACTCTACTAGACTTCTACATGAAATAAAAAAATGTGAAAGTTTTGTGAGTAAAAATAGTTTCATGAGAAAGAAAGAGGAAAAACGTGATAGTAGAAAGAAATTTGAAGAAAAGAAACCATGCAAAAATTGTGAACAATTGAATAAGGGTACCAGGTATCATCCGGAGGATTCATGCTGGTTTAAAAAACACAAAAACAAATACATTACGTTCCAGGAAAAGATAATGCAGAGGCTGATTGCTTAAGCCGAAACCCAGTAATTGAATCTAATGATAATACAGAAGATGTTTTGAAAATAATAAATTTAGTACAAATAGATGAAATAAGATCGGACCAGGAAAATAATAGCACTTTACAGATAATGAAAACAAAATTAATAGTGCACGACAAAGTATTTTACAAGAAGATTAGAAATAAAGAGAAGATTATTATATCTGAAGAATTAAGTATTAAAATGATCAAAGAGATACACTCTGAGTGGTGTCATATTGGAATTAGACAGATGATTTATAAAGTATGTCCTTACTATACAGCTAAAAACCTTACAGCTAATATAAAGAAGATATGTAGAAATTGTGAAATCTGCATAAAAAATAAATCTAGGGGCCAAGATAAATATGGACTAATGTCCCACCTGGGACCAGCAAATAAACCGTTCCAAATAATGTCGATAGACACGATTGGAGGCTTTGGAGGACAGAGATCAACTAAGAAATACCTTCATCTACTAGTCGATCATTTCACCCGATATGCGTTTATTTCTGACATCAAAAACACAAAATGCTACAGATTTCATTAAACTAGTAAAAATGGTGTTGGAAACAGAAAAAATCGATATGATTTTAACGGATCAATATCCAGGAATAAACTCAAAGGAATTTAAAGATTTCTTGGAGGGAAATGATGTTAGACTTGTTTTTACAGCTGTTAACACTCCGTTCTCAAATGGTTTGAATGAGAGACTTAATCAAACATTAATAAATAAAATGAGATGCAAGTTAAATGAGAAAAGAGAGAAGAAAGCTTGGACGTCAATTGCAAGAGAGTGTATAAATAAGTACAATGAAACTGAACATTCGGTAACAGGCTTTGCACCGGCGTATTTATTAGAGGGTAAAAACACTAGCACCTTACCTCAAGAATTACGGAAAGAGATAAATAGAGAGAGTTGGATTAGAGACAGAAAAACAGCATTGGAACGGACAATAAAATCTCACACATACAATAAAAATTTGTTCGATAAAAACAGAAAACATTACGAGTTTAATATAGGAGATTTAATATATATTGAAAACGGAAACAAACTAAACAGGAAAAAACTAGATAATTTAAGGATTGGACCATTTCATATAATAGAAAAAGTTAGGGACACATTATCCAGGATAAAAATAATGAAAGAAAAATTTGATACAAATTTATTTCATGTTACGAAACTTATTCCAGCATCAGAAACACAGGAATGCGCAGATGAAGAAGAATGAAAAAAGTTTTGATGAGAATCGCCTTAGCAATTCTCACCCTGAAGGAGGGGAGATGTAAAGAAAATATAGTTTCTTTATTTCAAATATAGTGCGCTCTGCATGTAGCTATATATCCATATAAATTTGTATGAGATCGCTAAACTTCAACTGCAATTGACACA
>JARQZK010002891.1:1757500-1847500 GCA_030704885.1 Cynegetis impunctata
ATTAGAAGAATGGCTTTAAACTTCTTTAAACTTAAGTTTATTACCGTAATGAAGGTTTTTTTGTGAATAGTAAATGTGTACCCACATTAAGGAACAGTATTTCAAAATCTTTCGTCACGCCTATTGTAATGATTACCAAAGAAATAAACAAAACTGTTGGAGGACCATAATTTTTTCTGTTTCTCGGATTTAGAGAAAAGACTGCTGTATCTGAATTGGGATAAGAAATGTATGTTATTTTTATCATTTAAAAATTATTTCTTAGCTCAATAATTCAGCTGTTTCTTCAATCATATTTAAAAAATTAACCTTGTAATAAAGAGATAACTGTTGTTCCTAATAATTGTAAGTATTTTTTCAGACGAGACGGCGAGAAATTCGACAATTATAATAATTAAAAGTTATGAAGTTGTTTTAACTCGCCTTTAGTCGCAATTTAAAGCAAAGAAATTAACAAAATCACAAAAATAGAAATGACGCACATAAAATTGACATTTATCAAATAAAAATGTCAGTATCTCCACTTTTAAAATGAAAAATTACTCTACAAATTTCGGAAATACCCGAGGAGAAGGTGATTGCAACACAGAGTGCTATCAAAATTAGGGTTGCCATCCGTCCGAGTTTCCCCGGATTTGTCGTAGTTTAGGGGGCGTCCGGGCGGGGCTTTCAAAAGATGTTCGGGTAAAACCCGGACACATTTTGTGTTCGGGTGTGTAAAGCTTGAGTGTCAGTGACGGAGATGAGCTATTAAATGCAAACCAGTTGTGGCCGAATTTTTTGAAACATCTATATTCTAAACTGCTCAAAATTGCATAGTAATATTTTTGTATGCCAGCTCACAATGCGAATGTAGAGTGAGTTTTTTCGCTAGGGTCGCAGTAATAAAGGAAGGAGAGAAACTTGCTAAATACACATACGATTTCTTCTCTGATCGAAATAAAGTCTAATTTTAAAGACTTGAGTTGCTTCGACTTTTACAAATTCATGATGAAAAATAAAGACATTTTGAGAAAAATTGGCAAGTCTGAAAAATTCCAAGTTGAATTACTGAAAAGAACTTGATCTCGTTAAAATTAAAACGTGTTACTTACTTTTGATTTATAGTTAATAAATAATTTAGACTTTTGGGTACCTAATCTATCTAACCGAACTAGATTACCTATCCTATAATTTGCTATTATAATGTAGAATCTAGTCTATTTGATTTTTGATCTACCAAAAAATATCGTCATGAGTTGTTTTTTATTTGATGATACCAAAAAAAAAAGAGAAAACTGTAAACTGTGTAGAGTAGAATTTTATTTGTTTTTTGTTGTTCTGTTTATATGGCAAACAAGCGGTTTAAATTTCAAATAAATGAAAAAATTAAAATAAAAACGATGTTTTATTTTATCAAAAAAAAAAAAAATTTTACGGGGTGTCCGGGGAAAAACAAAATATCACAGAAATGTCCGGGGTTTTTAAAATTTTTGTCCGGCATCGGCATTTTAGGTGATGGCAACCCTAATCAAAATCGATTATCGCTTTCTACAGTAGAATTCTATTATAGAAAGCGACAGGTAGAATACGATAGTGCACGGAATCCCACTGCTGATTATAAAAAATTAAAGGGAGCATAATATGTCACATACCAAGGGGAAATACGCGTCGGATCGAAATCGGGCATCTCGTAGTAGACGTTCACGAATTCCTGATCCTCGGGTATGACGGTGTTCTGCGGATCGGGATCGTAGTAGATGGCCGTGTTGGCCGTCACCTTCCTCAACGTGGTGTGTTCCAATCGACAGAGCACGTTCTTGGCCTTCTCGGCGTCACGGGCTGCCGCCCCCGTCAGGAACACCGTTAGCGACGGGGCCTTCGGCTTCTTCGATATGTTGATGATTTCCTTGAGACGCGGCACGCCGAGAGTTACGTTCTTGGACGACACTCCGGCGAAATGGAAAGTGTTTAGCGTCATCTGGGTGGCCGGTTCGCCGAGCGATTGCGCGGCAAGAGCGCCCACCATCTCGCCTGGATTTGCCTGAAAGCGAAAATCGGAAACAATAAGAATTAAATGCAATGGAAAATATGGAGCAATATTTTACTTTCCGATAATAAAAAAAAAACGCTTGAGCGGCAGAGCTCCGTCACTAAGGTCATATTTCCCCCTAATTTGTATGTTCCTCACAATATAATAATAATATATTTATTAGTCTTCAGAAATCAAAACTTCGTAGGATTCCAGATAGATCTTGGACTGTCAGACCATAAGGGCCAAATAGTACTCTCTAAACAACTCAAAAATACTGAAACACCTTCATACAGACACAGACCTATCACAGGCAGGGGTCTGTATGGATTCTACTCTTTAATAGAGGCCATAAACTGGGAATATGTAGAGAACGATAACATCAATATTGAACAGAAGTTTGAAATGCTTATTTCCTCATTGGAAGAAGCATGCAACATATCTTTTCCCATAAAATATTTTTTAAAAGGTTCACGTAAAAACAACATAGGATGGTTTAACAACAACCTAAAACAACTCAGGGAACATAAAAGGTTCTTAAAGCATGTATGTAATCAATACAACACAGAAGGAAATCGAGAAGAATTGAAAAAATTTCGATACAAATATAGGCAATGTATAATGAATTCAAAGAAAGATGCAAATGATGCAAAGATCAAAAACGCCAGCAACCCTATCTCCTGCATGTGGAACATTATAAACAAAGCCAGGGGAAACAATAAACCAATGACTCTAACATTGATCCTGGTGAATTCAGTCGGTTCTTTACAACAGTCAGACCGAACCAGCATATTCCAATTTCTGAAATACATCCGGTGGATCTAGTTCCAAACAACGATAATGCCCAAAAATTCAACTTTAGAAAGGTAACCTATGTAGAGATCAGAGACATTATGGGGGATCTTAAGAATACCAAATCAGCAGATATATATATATATATATATATATATATATATATATATATATATATATATATATATATATATATATATATATATATATATATATATATATATATATAACTAACAGTTGAGATGATAAAAACAATCAGGAACCTGCTATATATACCCATAACTAAGCTTATAAATGAGGCAATCGAAAAATCAGTGTTCCCAAATAGCCTAAAGATAGCAGTAGTGATTCCTATACACAAAAAAGGTAATCATAATGATCCAAATAATTATAGACCGATATCTCTGCTGCCAGTAATATCGAAGATATTTGACGCAGCTATGGCAATGCAGATAACGAACTATTTTGAGCATGCAAACTTGTGCAGTCAATCTCAATATGGCTTTAGAAAAGGCAGAAATACCACAGGCGGCATCTTGGACATGATACATGATATCATGGATGCGTTTGAAGATAAAAAGTACCTTAAAGCCAAATTCTGCGATTTAAGTAAAGCCTTCGACTGCGTCATCCACACGATACTTACAGGTAAACTGGAAAAACATGGATTCTCAGAGTCAAGTGTAGGCTCAATTGCCTCATACCTAAGAGACAGACAACAAAGGGTCCAAATGGGAAATAAATGGTCAGAACCAGAAACCTTACAAATTGGCGTACCACAGGGATCAATACTTGGACCAATCCTTTTCCTGATATATATAAACGATCTATCACACTACATTAAATCTGCAAGAACAATATTATTCGCAGATGATACAACATTCCTAAGTGGGGGAAAAGATAAAAAACAGATTGAAAACCTAATGGAAGATACAATAAAAAAAGCAGACAAATGGTTCTTGGCAAATAGGCTGGTACTGAATAAAGAAAAAACCCAAGACATGACCTTCACTCTTAGAGAAACAACATCAACAAATGACCCGGTAAGGTTCCTTGGGGTGACATTTGACGCAAAGTTAAATTGGGAACCTCACATAAATAATGTCTGCAAAAGCCTGAGCTCGTCAATCTTTGTCTTAAAAAACTTAAAAAGCATAGTATCGGATGCAACACTTAAAATTGCATATCACTCTTTATTTCATGCTAAGATGACATATGGAATAATAGCATGGGGTGGATCATCTCAAGCAAATAGGGTTTTTGCACTGCAACGTAGAGTGATGAGACTGATTAGGGGGCTCAAGCACAGAGATGAATGCAGACACATGTTTGTCAAGCTGGGCATACTAACTCTTCCATCTGCCTACATCCTCCAGAACCTGTTACTAATAAAAAGCAATGAATCTCAGTACGATAGTTACGAACAACAACATGACTACGACACTCGAAATAAATCAAATCTGGTTCCTATGCACTGTAGACCATTGATTCCCAGAGTGGTCCAGGTGGACCCCCAGGGGTCCACGGGAGACTAGACGGGGGTCTACGTTGGCGTGTCAAAAATATGGGGGTTTACAATTCATAAGCGGGGGTCCACGAAAATTTATCTGGTTTCGATATTGAAGAAATAAAATGTTGGCTTGACTTCACCTATCAATGTACGCAGATAATATTTGAAGAAGTTCAGCGACTGTTACTTGTAAAAACTTGCATATTCCATATTCAGTACATCGTGTCGACATTTGTAAAGCATCGCTCTCCGTCGTCCACAACTCTTGTTCAGGCTTACAAAGGGACGAAATACGACTTGTGGTGTGTGCGCTTGCAATCTTTCATGAACTTGTTTGATTCTTTACCAATATACCTTGGCATACGAATGCCAAAGATAAACGTTACTCATTTGCTTCCTGAATTTCGAAAAGAAAAGTAGAGCGAATCGATGATAGTGTTTGCCAGTGTCGGAAAAAGTGAGTACTTTGTCATAGGTAGAATGCCTTGATGAGAATATTCAGACATACGTTCAACATTTAATTGCCCTGCATGATGACTTCAAAATCAGTTTTGAAGATATTCTGACGATGCAAATACTACCGTGGATCATGAATCCATTTGATGAAACGGAAGTGCAGAATGTGATATTGTAAGAGAAGCTACTCGAGCTGAGCACTAATAGTGCTGAAGCTGAAATTTAAAAAATGACATCAAACATTTTGCCTGCAGGCACAAATACCCGAAAATTATACTGGACTGTGGGGAATTGCAATAAAAGCTTTTGATAGCGTTTTCCTCGTCATATCTCACCGAAAAAAGTTTTAGTGTGATTACTGGATTGGATGGAATCATCTTTTTGATTGGCCAACTTTGCTTTTTTGACATCCGCTCACAGCACAATCAATTAATTAATTAACCAATAAATTCTCACTTTTCTTTCGAAAACTGTTAATTGGTGGTTGGAACTCAGCCCCAACGCAAATTTCCATAGTTAGATCTAATCTTCAAATTTTTTGTCGAGTTTTGGGAATATGGTAGAAATGTAGCTGCAGGGGGTTCACCGGAACCAGCAAAATTCTCAAAGTGGTCTATGTGAAAAAAAAAGTTTGGGAACCTCTGCTGTAGACTATCAAAATGCCAAAGGAGAGTGGACTACATCTCAATCCATTTCTACAATAAGATCCCAAATGAATTGAAGATCCTACCAATGGATAACTTCAAGAAGCAGATGAAAACCCTGCTAATCAAGGGGGCTTTTTATGATGCTCAAGAGTACCTGGCCACTGTTTTTAACTAATTTTAATATGTATCGTAATATCTAATTTTAACATGACATGAAACTCTAAGTTTTCATCTTTTCTTTTAATGTGTATTGTAATGTTTCATTATAGTAACTATATCTTTGAGTCCTTGTATGTATCGAAACATGACCTCAAACGATTTTTATTTTATTTTATTATATTGTATCTGACGAATGTAACAACTATGTGAGATTGACATGAGAAATATATTTACTTTACTTTACTTACTTTACTTTAAATACAAAGCAGTTATAGACAAGTCACAAAATGAAATAATGAACTACAAATTGTTCGTAATACTATCATAAATGTTGATACGTTAATGAACAAATAAACATACAATAATAAAAAGCCAATCGTGAATACAAAATACAGATCAAAAATACAAACAAAAACAGACGTCAACAATTACACAAGCCAAAAAGTGTCGCCATAAATGCACATGTCTCATTTTCAAAGGAAATCATCTCTGTTTTTAACCAACAAGTAGTATTCTTCAAAACTATATACTGGGTTATCAGTCAAGATATTTAGCAAATTGTTCCTAAAACTTTTAATAGCACCATCACGAACTTCCCGTGGCAGTGCATTATACAATTTGACTTCTTCATTTTTTGTTCTAAGACAGCCTACTATATGGTATCACTAGCTGGTTTTTATGTCTAGTATTGTGGGAATGAACTTCTGCTGCCACGACATATTTTTGAATATTTCCCTTGACAAAAATTAACTTTGTATAAACGATGATGCCATATAAAGTCATGATCCTCAATGATTTGAAAAAGGGTATACAAGATGAAAATTTTACATTTGATTCCTTATTTTTTTCATTAGACTTAGTTTCAAAAACTACTGATTTTGTTTTATTTACATTTAGCACCAATTTGTTAGATGCAATATATACAATAAGTATAAGGTAGGATGTACGTCACCTGTCTCTTTGGGGCTACAATTTTTCGACAAACTGCCAAAGCCTGTCATTGAGTCTCCTAGTCTAAAGGTATTCAGGGGTAAGTTGAAAAATATATTTGATAAATGTTTATATTCTGATTTTTAAAGGAAAATGTGATATTTTCTTGTTCATTCAACAATTCCTATACAAATGTTATTTTGTCAGAAAGGAAAATAAATCATTATTATTATTAATCTTTGTTCTTTTTCACATATAAATTCTTAAACGACTCAAGTCAATTACGAGGGACTGTGGATGTGATAAAATCTCAACAACCACACGAAAACATAATAAAACTCTACAATAAATACTGGAAAAGTGTTGAAACTTTCAAAGGATCATTTCCTATCATCAATTCAAACCACATACCAAATTTCTAACCCTCTAACTCATAAACCACGAAGTAACAAAAAATCTCCTACTGAGAGTATAAGATGAAGTCAATGTTATGACGAAACGCTTTTACTCAATAGATTTTATTTCAACCTGAGAAAAGTTAGTTTTTATTTCTTTATAAAGTTATGAAAAGTTTATGTCTCCAAAAGAAGCTTCCTGAACATCAACTTAATTTACGTACAAATTTTCGACTCCCCAACTCAAATTGTGTCATTTGAGGATGCAATAATCTCTCTAAAAACGTTAAGAATCGTGGTCCAAGAGGAATAAAAATGATTCAAAATCCACTCTTTCACCCCACTGTGGACTTTCGATACTGTACAATAGTTTATTATTCTTGGGGAAAATACAACTAATGAATAATTTACAAATTATCTCACATTGTTGGAGGAGAGGAACATTTATGAAAACATATTACGAAGAAAGCAAATATATTAATATATCTCATTCAAAGAGCATTTTAGGATCATTCAAGGGATATGTTAAGGATATCGATCTGCTGGAGAGAGTACACAGAAAGTTTACAAGGCTTCCATTGGAGCTGCATGATATGTCTTATGAGAACCGCTTAAAAGCCCTAAACCTTACAACACTGCGAGATCGCAGGATAAGAGGAGATCTAATTGAAACCTACAAATTCTTAACCATCACTACAGCTGTAATTTAAACATCTTTTTTAGAAATCGATCAACCATCCTAAGAGGACACAATAAGAAGCTGGGAAAAGAGAAGTGCAATAAATGACTAATGAAAAACTTTCTGTCAAACCGTGTAGTTTACTATTGGAACAGTTTATCAAATGAAACCGTAAATTCCACTAAAAAAAAAAACAAATTAAGATAAGACTGGACATAGAAATGAGAGTCTGGGCAGATATATTTGTGCACTACCCTGTGTAATAATTATATAGTACTGTGATAAGAACATGCCAACTAGTAACAAATCTGTGATAGAACTAAAAAGTGTGATACTTGTAATAAAAGATTCATAGTCTCATCAGGCCCTTCAATGGGAGTTCCCGCTTACTACTGAAATAAATAATAATAATAATAACGCCATGTTCGGTTGTATCTACAGATCATTTAAATAGAAAAGTTCCCACCCCAGACACCAAGTGACCACGAAAAAATTGTATGAAATCTATCAATTCCTCCATTTTCTCATTGTCGACGTGGCTTTCTCATACTCCATTGTTTGTGTAACGAAAGAAAAATTTTATCAAAGGGAGACAACTAGGAAACGTCTTATTCTCAACTGTGCTGCCACTCGACAGGAAAAAAAAAGTACTAAAATCCACAATGACTCATTTGAGACAAAGTGATATGTGTCTATCTTCTCTGGCATTATATTAAAAACTTTAGAAAATCGTTAAAGTTGTAACATGTCAAAATCCACTCGCATCAAAAGATGACATTTGTATCGTTTTGAATATGTAAATTGGCGCCATCTGTGGTAGTTAAGTTAATATATTTTGACAAGTATCCATAATTGAATGCACATTGGATCTATTGCAAGTCTTACAATTTACATAAAAAACCAATGAAACATCAATATACAACTAGATGACATCAAATAACAGGGAGCCCAATACACAACCTTGATGAATACCATTTGAATCCACATAAGATAACATCCGCTATCTTTCTTTATACAACTTCATTTAACAGTATTCCTTAATAGAAAACTGATCTATCATAGACGATTGTTGATGTTAATAAATGTATTGTATTTTTATAATCTATATTTTCTATTCCTTTTTAAGCACATTGCGTGCACGGAGGAATATGAGATTTAACATAGTTGAAGTTTTCAATAGAAGAGTGCAAGGAGCTAAAATTTATTTATAATATGTGTTGAAAATACATTAAATTGAATTTATTTTAAAAAAATTTGTTTCGTAAAAAGACTGCCGATGACAAACATAACATTAACAAATTTAATCAATTTCTACAATTAGTAATTTCATGTATTATGCAATTATATTTATGGCTTTGATCTAAACTGTTAATTATATTTTAAATTTGTTATTTTCTATATTTCAATCAATGTTAACATTGCATGAATTTTTTTTATATCCTCGACTATCAAGTGCAGTATATACTTTGAAACTTTTCAAAACAAAAATAATACAAGACAAATTCATCCTTTCTTTTATCTGCGACATAACTATAGTCACACAGAAAAAGAACCGCACTATATGGCCATTTCGTTGTTCAACGCGTTGCCTAGAAATTTGAGGCACATCATGTTCAAGAAAGGTATATATAAATTTATTATGAATTGTGAAACCATATACTTTAACCAAGTAATTTGAATCATGTAAAAAGTCTTTACAAATTTAATTTGGACGTAATTCACTTTCATTGCTTATAGCTCGTCTATACATATACATGTTATTTGGATGAGATGTATGATTGTTGAATAAAATAGATATTATTATTATTAAACTGCTGCAATTGATTTTATAGAGAGTGTAATAACAAAGTTAGAAAATAAAAAAATTGTAATAGTAATATTTATCGACCTACAAAAAGCATTTGACACTATCAAACATGGGATACTACTGAATAAAATCCATAACTCTGGTGTTCGTGGAACAGCTTACAAACTAATAAAATCATTTATTAAACAGAGATCACAATACACCAAAATAAACCAAACAAAAAGTGACCACTTAAAAACAAACACTGGGGCCCCACAGGGAACAGTCTTGGGCCCATTGCTGTACTTATACTATGTGGAAAGCCTGACGAAATCGGGAATAATAGGTGAGCACTATATGTTCGCTGATGACACTGCGCTAGTGTATGGTGGGGCAGACATTGATGAAGTTGAGAGGGAAATTAATAAAGATCTAAACATGTTTTATGAATGGTTGTGCCACAATGGACTTGTCATAAACATACAGAAAAAAGTATTCATGAAAATAACACAAAAAACAAAAAGACCAAACCCATAAAAATAAAAATTAATAAGCAATATATAAAAGAAGTAAACACATATAAATACCTGGGACTTAAAATAGACAATAAATTGAACTGGAATGAACATATAGATGAAATACTAAGAAGCAAGTTAACGGGTCTTATTGGGGCAATAAGACGAATAAATGCAGAACTTACGGATGACTGTAGAGCACTTCTATATAATGCCTATATACGATCTGCATTAAAGTATTTCATTGTTATCTGGAGTAACACATCTAAATTTTATTTAAATAGAATACAAAGACCAATCTAGATCTATACAGACATGAGAAGATACATTACACCAGAGGGACAAATGAACTACAAGCATCAAGACTGCGAACAAATATGGGAACAAAATCAGTAATTCATCAATCAATAAAATATTTCAATGAACTGCCAGACAAAATAAGAAACATAGAGAACTATGGGAGCTTTGTAAGGCAACTTACTCTACACTTGAATGAACTTACCTAAACCAATTTTATGCGATAAAATGTAAAATAACACACTGTATTACCTGCGATATCAGCTATAGCTGTTTTGTAGAGTTATGTTTAATAAATAAATAAACTTACTTGCGCTTGCTGGAATCTGGTCTCCACCTCTCCAATAAGCCACTCGAAGGCCTCCGTACTCAGCCTGAACTCCTCGGAAACACATTTCGTACACAGAGTCGATCGTACGAGGCACTGGAACAACAACGTCGCGTTCTCGTTCGCCTGCCTGGACAGTCTGTCCTCGCCGGCCACTATGACGCACTTGTGCAGCAGCTCCCTGACCCCCTGGATCACCCTGAGAGGCGACAGGTCGGTGGGTCCGCGCTTGTTGATGTGGAAGATCTTCTGCACGTTCCAGATCATGCGTTGCAGGTTGCAAGGCAGCACGACGTTCGAATCGCCGCTGGGAAAGATCTGCCTGAGCGCCTCGCGATCTTTTTGCAACTGTTCCCATTCCCTTTCCAATTCGGAGATGACCTCCCCCGAACCCATCAGCTGTTTGATCACGTCTTCTGTGAATACCCTTCGTAAATACCTTTCGTTACTCGGATCGAATCTGAATTTTCTCTCGAAGGCCTGCAAGGATTATAATTTTAGTTATACCTTAGTAAGGCCCGGTTTTTCAATGCTCGGTTAAAGTGATTTAGCTTTCGGCTAATCGATAACCTTTAGGTAAACCGTTTTTCCACCTCTCATCTTGCGCTAACCTACTGCTATTCTATCGGGTAGAGTAACTATCACCTGAAAGTCTTTGTCAAATGGCTAACTGTAAGTTATCTTGCAGACGCATGCGCTCCGTAGGTTAACTACCCCGAACGGTCGAGTTTGTTCAACTGCTTTGTAACCAGTAACCTCATTTTCTATTTTGTTTTTTCTACGAAAGATGGAAGCATTTGATTTTTTAAGTGATGATGATGAAGAATAAATTAATAGACTTCATTGATTACCAAAGAAGGCCATACATGGTCAGAGAAAGAAGTAATCCATTTGAATATTTTGATGAATTGGATTTTTTCACAAGATTTAGGTTAAGAAAAGAAACTGTTCTGAATATATTAGAACAAATTGAACAACAGATAGAGACCATAACAGATAGGTAAATTATTTCAAACTCCATAAATCATTTTCCAAGTTTCTTTTTTTTCCCTCCAAGTAGTAGAAGCTGTTTTTTTGATTCAATTATTGCTTTGAAACCATTTGCAATTTTTAACAGCAACGATCTATCAGAAGGACTAAAGTTTGTTACTCTTTTCTTCTTCAATGCTTTTGTTTCGCCCATTTTATTATAAAATAATCAACAATAACATAACAAAACATATATTTCCGAAATCGACAGCAAAAAGGGAACGACCAATCAGAAGTGCTCCCTGAAACATCAGTACTACCAACGTTAACAAATATATCGCTAGCTGACGGTTTGCTAGCCTAAAGTCGAACATTCGGAGGAGAAAGGCAAAAGTTCTTAGTTGGAACTTTAGCTGATGGTTAAGCTTAACCTATAGCCAGCTAACTGTGAGTTTTAACCGAGCATTGAAAAACCGGGCCTAAGTAAAGTAAAGTAAGTTTATTAAGATAGGTATCCTTATATATTATATTATTTCAAACATTTTATAAGTCCAAAACAAGTGAAACGGTTCAGACGTGGTAAATAAACCCCAAACTGAGTTAGATATATTTTGATTTTAGGTAATCTATAAGTAATTTTTTGAAATGTATGATAGAACTGCAACTTATAATGTCTTTTGGAAGCTTATTGTATTCAATGAGTCCTCGGTGGAATAGTGAATTCATTGATCTCGTGTAGTTTGTTCTTGTCACATAAACATTCATGTTTTCCCCTTGTAGGATAATCATGAACTTCATTTTGATAAATGATGAATTGGACGAAGTATAGTCTGTCCAGTCTAAGTTGGCGTGTACGTCACAGTCATGCGCAAATGACGACGCAAGGCTGCCTACCCAAATAAATAAAATTCGAAATGGTTAAAATTCATATCTGTCGTAAGTAATTTTCCGAAAAAGTAGTTATATGGTGATAGTGACCGGATCATCCATTTCGACAAATATTCCGTTCTTAACATATCACATCGTATGTATCTCTCAAGAATAACTAACATTCCGAGTAATGAAAATAAGTTGAATGTTTGTTAAGTTGTCATTTAATTGAAAAATTTGCAATGTTGTCGGATCCTCTCGACCAACGCGCCGGTAATCGGCATTTCACGTTTGACAGTCGCCGAGTAACCTAGAAGATTTTTGAATTAAGTTTGATTTATCGATCGAAGAATATGGATTCCATATAGATAGACACTTCTGGTAGGGAATAATGGTCAATTTGAATTTACCGCTGAAAATCCCCGCCATGTCAAACATGCAAGATATCTCATTTTGTTGAAAATTGGGTTAGCTATTTAGATTTAAGATTATTTATTGTCTGGCAACAGTGTTCACGATCGACGTCATATACAATTGGTGACGTACACGCCAACGGTCGCTGGACACACTATAGGTAGGAAGTTTTCCTGCTATTATTTTGAAAATAAAAATCATAGAATAACAAAAAAATTTGTCCTTAACTGATAGCAAATCAAGAACCTGCAGCATACTTATTATGGGAGTGTACCTGTTACATTTCAACAGTATTCTCATTCCTCTATTTTGCAGTTTCTGTAATGATGAGATACAGTTTGAATTGAGAAGAAATAATAAGGAAGGGCCGTAATCAAAGTGAGGTTTGATTATCGTATGCATAATAAAAATCTATTCTTAAAAAATAATGCATATGGCACTGAAAATTTTTACCTCAGTAGTTCAAGCAAGTCTGTTTCTCATCAAAATTTAGAAATTTGAAATAGCGAGCTTAACTTAATTTTATCGAAAATTAGGAAAAATAAGGCGCTGCATGAAACAGTCCGAAAATTAAACTGGCATAATTGAGAAACAATTTGTGGCATATCAGTTGTCGGTTGTATTAAATTGGGCCAGTAAAAATAATAAGAACAATAATTATAATTGTTTGAACAATTATCTTCAGAAAAAAACAGAAATGGTATAGTGAATAAAAGTCAGATAAATATGAGTAAATATTTTGGTGTGAACAAATAAATAAAAACAGGTCGTTTCCTAAGTCGTTCTCCGAAACATTTCATTTGAGTATACAATATCAACAAAAAAATTTCAAGGTTTCCCATATAAACCTCACTTTGAAATTTTTAGATTTCCCGACTAAATGTAGGGGTAAAGTAATATGTGAAAAATATGAAAATTGCACTTGAAAACTGTTAGGGATCTCCAACTTATCGCAACGTCATGTATATTCAATTTTATTCTATTGTTTCAACTCATGATTGGGTTATTTATCTTATTATATTTAACTTTCTGCAATTGTTTTTTCAATATATTTATTTACTAATTTGAGTTTAATTTTTTTTAGCTATATTTACAATACTTTGTTATTCTTCAGATACGTTTCCATTTCAGTTGATTGCTTTTTACTTAACTTCAACTTTTATTGTTTAACTTTTCTTTTTTTCATCTTATTTATTGAAGCATTTTAAGTTATCATATTTTTCGTACAAATTTGCTCTTACATTTTATAGACAATGGAAGACCAGAAACTTAAATATTAAAACACATTGTACAGCACCCTTAAACATTCACTTAGAAACGTTATCTAATATATATACCGGGTGTCCACGGAAGGTGGCTCGCCCTTATAACATTTTTCTTTTCGGAGATAATTTACAGGATCTGTTTAATGCATGAAACTGCATTTTTTGACAAGTAACTCAACTTCATGCAACTTTCGGTTTCACCGGAAGTGACATAAACTTTCGATTTTTAAATGAGACACCTGGTATATTTTCATTTTTTTCGTCTCCATATGACATTAAGAATACAACCATGTATCATTTGCTACTTTTTGTAACCGTTGTTCAATTTTTTTTTCGAAATAAGTTTTTATTGTAGAGGGCTATAGATGCGTTCAAATAAATAATTTCGATCCTAAAATGGCCCTGTTTGCCGTCCAGGGACGTAGATTTGTGGACGTGACTTTGTTTCAGTTGTGTTGGTCACAGGCTACTCGATGATTTCAAATGTTATTTTAATCTCAATAAGATTCTTCATTTAAAGAAAGTTCTAAGGTAATGGGATTTCAGGTTTTTATCGAAAGTTTTCTTTCAACCTAATACCTAGAGTGCGGTATCAAATTAATAGTAATAAAATTATCTTTTTTTTTTAACCCGACGAGCCACCATGTTGCCATTTGAAAAAAAATAGTAATAAAAGTTTTAAAATTAAACTTCACATAGCTGAAACATTTTGATCGAAAACAGTGAAGTTGTATTTTAACATACATTTTAGGACCGAAATTAGTTATTTGAACGCATCCATAGCCCTCTAGAACGAAAATTTATAGTGAAAAAAAATTAAAAAAAGGTTACAAAAAGTAACAAATGATACATGGTTGTATTCTAAATGTCATATGGAGACATAAAAACTGATAATATACCCGGTGTCCCATTTAAAAATCGAAAGTTTATGTCACTTCCGGTGAAACCGGAAGTTGCATGAAGTTGAATTACTTGTCGAAAAATGCAGTTTTATGCATCAAACAGATCCTCTAAATTTTATTTCATTATCTCTGAAAACAAAAAAGTTATAGGGGCGAGCCACCTTTCGTGGACACCAGGTCCACGTATATATATATATATATATATATATATATATATATATATATATATATATATATATATATATATAACGCAATTTTACAACAAAAAAACTATTTATGATAGTCTCCTGTTGAAAATTTCTTATAACGCCATCTGGTAAATTTTTGTGATACTTATATTGTTACCGCTAGATGATAATCAAATGTCACCTTAAAATTTTGTGAGATGGCGCTGTATGACATTATCCAAATGACGCGTGTTTTTATTTAGGTTAGACTAGGTACTTTACCTTATTGCTCAACTTGACAGTGGGTAAATTCTGGAACTCGACCATTTCCCCGCACAGTCCGTCCTCGCCGTAACGCAGCTGAATCAGCTGACCGACGGAATTCCTCACTGTGCCGTCGTAGTGCACCATCACCGACTCCATAGCCTTGATGAGACGACGCTGGATGTAACCCGTCTCAGCCGTCTTGACGGCGGTATCGATGAGACCCTCTCGCCCTCCCATGGCGTGAAAATAGAACTCGGAAGGCGTGAGACCGGCGAGATAGGAGTTCTCGACGAAGCCCCTGGACTCGGGACCGTAATCGTCCTTGATGAAGTGAGGCAGTGTGCGTTTACGGAAGCCGAAGGGTATACGCTTACCCTCTACGTTTTGTTGACCCACGCAGGCAATAACCTGTGAAGGGGAAGAAGGTTTAAACAAGAAATTCATTTGGTATTGAATAAGCAACAACAAAAAATTCCAACGTCTTTGGAAAGCGGAAAAATTTGTTTTATTGCTAAATCATAATTCTTCTCTTTGATAATAATATATTGCGCATATAATCCATATTTATTCGAAAAAATTATAAAAAATAATTTTAATTTAGCAATTAAACAAGTCATGGCAAAATGGACTAGAACTGGCATCTGAAAATCACGTTGACATTACGATAGATAAAAAAACACATTCAGTATTTCCACATGTCAAACAGATACAGTAAAATTAAATATTTCAAAATTTCAACACAATGAAAATACTTATAATTATTACACACAGTTCAAGTAAAAATGAAAAAGCTGTCTGAGACATGTCACAAATCATTAAAACAAAACATGTACAATTAAAAAGTTAAGAAGCTCTCCAAGTATTCCTGAACTGAATAAAAACATCCATTTTTCAACATTTATTTGGTGGTTCACCTCGTATCAAAATGTGAATGTTTTCATATTGACGATGTTTTGACGTTTGTCAAAAAAATTAATATTTTTTATTCGTTATATAATCGTAACAAATACCAACTTGAGCAAACGAAAATAATCGTTATACTGACCTCTTCACTCGACGTATTTGCTTGAAACACGTCTCGTGACTCGAAAGTATAATCGATTATTTTCGATGCTCTTGTGATATTGTAACTGAAAATTTATTGACAAAACGTGACGTTTTGAAATTTATTTGGAAGGAAGTTGTCAAACTCAATATTGTTGTCATATAGTCTGTCCAGCGACCGTTGGCGTGTACGTCACCAATTGTATATGACGTCGATCGTGAACACTGTTGCCAGACGTAATAAATAATCTTAAATCTAAATAGCTAACCCAATTTTCAACAAAATATATATCTTGCATGATTGACATGGCGGGGATTTTTAGCGGTAAATTCAAATTGACCATTTTTCCCTACCAGAAGTGTCTATCTATATGGAATCCATATTCATCGATCGATAAATCAAACTTAATTACAAAATCTTCTAGGTTACTCGGCGACTGTCAAACGTGAAATGCCGATTACCGGCGCGTTGGTCGAGAGGGTCCGACAACATTGCAAATTTTTCAATTAAATGACAACTTGACACACTCAACTTATTTTCATTACTCGGAATGTTAGTTTTTCTTGAGAGATACATACGATTTGATATGTTAAGAACAAAATATTTGTCGAAATGGATGATCCGGTCACTATCACCATATAAGTAACTACTTTTTCAGAAAATTACTTACGACAGATATGAATTTTGACCATTTCGAATTTTATTCATTTGGGTAGGCAGCCTTGCGTCGTTATTTGCGCATGTCTGTGACGTACACGCCAACTTAGAATGGACAGACTATAGTTATTGATAATTGCACTGTATGCAATAATTATCAGTGTGATGTTGACATGATTGGTGAAATTGTTTCATATGACACAAAACGTCAAAATTTGAATGGTTAGAACTGTCAAAAAATTTTCAGTCATAATATCCCAAGAGCATCGAAAATACTCGATGATACTTCCGAGTCACGAGACGTATTTTGACTTGATTATTAATTTTTTTTTAGACAAACGTCAACAAACCGTCAATATGAAAACATTCACATTTAGACACGAGGCGAAACACCAAAACGATTATATCACGTCATCAAGGGTATATTCACCTATCAATACGCGGTACCTATGCAAAATTCACGGATTCTATTGGCTCATTCACACATGAGTTATATAATCTCGTTTATTATCAATGTCCTAGGGATATCACTCCTGAAAATTAACCTGAACTCACCTGAGAAATGTTAATGTTGGATCCTTTGGATCCCGAAACCACCATAGCCTTTAAATTGTTGTACTCTGTCAATGATTTCTTGGCGGAACCTCCAGTTTTGTCACGAGCGTCGTTCAGAATTCTGTTCACTTGATTCTCGAAGGTCTGCCTCAACGTGTTACCAGGCGTTGGTTCCAATTCCATGTTATGCGCTTTCTGAATAACCTCGATTACGTCTTCCTTGGCTTTTTTGATGGCCTTCTGAATTTCCAAGTAAGTCTGAGGATCGGCAATTGTGTCTCCAATTCCGATACTGTGTCCTAGAAATAACAATACCATAAAATTATTTAATTCGTTAATGTGTAGACTGAATTGATGAATAGTCTGAATGTTCAAACAGGTAACTGATAAATTAAAGATTAAAAGATAACTACAAATATAACAGTGCTTCAATGGATTATATATTGGAAAAACGCGTGAGCAGCAGAGCTCCGTCACTAAGGTCGTATTTTCACCCCATTTTTGTGATTATATACAAATGAAAACCGTGAAAAAATCAAGAAATTTATATATCAAAAGTATACTATAATGTAATAGAAAATATTAAAAACTCCAAAAAGAGTACATCTATAACATCAACTCTATTCACATAAAACTTGTCAGCTTTTTAACTGAATTTGGAGGGATTATAGCGTACCGCAATGCTTGATTACCAAGAAAAACACACATGAAACTTCTACATGATCAATTTTAAAACAAAAAAAGAAAAATGCTTCAATAGCAAGCTGAACTAAAAAGAAAATAATATATTTTATTGTAAAAAACGTTTTGTACAATATTTTTAGAATAACTTCACCTATATAAATAGCTACCGATGAAATCTTTGTAAAATTTGATATCGAGCACCCCATGCTTTATAACAGTACAATAACTTATATTTTTAAGTAGAACATCCTGCATATTGCAACATTTTTGGATTTCTGAGACAATTCCGGATCAGATTGTGAGATTTTTAAAAGTTTTTACATCTGCTTCATTTTAAGTCACTTTTAATATTGGACTGTCACTGTCATTACCTAAGTGAGTGTTTTGTTTTCCAAAGAATATTATGCATCATGGCTAACCATGGCACACTAGACAAAAGTATATAATTTATTATCCAGTATTTTCTTTAGATATATATTTGATTCATGTTCTTATTTTTAATCCAACTGCAAATAAATTAGTATCTTTAGATTAGTCAAAAAATCTTTTATTTTTCAAAGTGCTTCTAGAAAAAATTACTTTCAATCCAGTCCGTTATTTACGGGGAAAATAGGACTAAAAAAGGGAAAAAAGAAACGGTGTCATAGGACACCAGGTCCTTCTGATAATATAGAAGGACCACAATTTGCAAAAACGAAACATGTGCATGTTGGGGCGCACGACATAAGTGATAACTTATATTAATCCAAGTCGGAATAATTAATATTGAAATGTGGGGCTAAAAGCTCTTACGAGATTGTAAATAAAAAAATGAAAAAAGCCAGTCACCTCTGGGATTCGAACCCAGAAGTACGGCACCAGGGTTCAGTACCCAGACCTCTTGGCCGTCAATGCAATGTAAAATTCAGACGCAGAGTGTAACGTATCGCCACGCTATATAATGGAATATAAACCTACAATACGTAGTCATTATTTTATGGAACAAATTTGTAAAGCTTTATCTTTTCATTATGCCATATCTGATTCCTGTCGTAATCTGTTCTTTTATGCATATAACTTATACAAAATTATTACGATGTTTCACATCTGCCAGTCGTCCCGCGTCGGCTCATGACGTTTTCGCGTTGCTTGTACATGAATTCATGAGTATATACTATGCATTGACGATTGGCGTGGCGGAGTGGGATCAGAAAGAGAAGGGATGAGAGAACGGGAAGAAAGAGAAAGGTATACAATAGTCGCTTGTGTGTCGTCACTTCCGTCACGCATATTTTTCAGTTTGGTCGCGCAGCAAAATCCCTATCTCCTCCAAGCCTGCCGTAAGGAACTTCGTTCCAAAATATTCTACAAAATTAATTGACAGCACGATTCCCCTACCTCATGCATAGCATTCACTAAGTTCCAGAAAACCCCACATACAATAAGGATGTTACACGTAAAACATCAGACCTCTCGCACTACTCAAATACTAACCTTCCAACAGCAACCAATTATTGATCACGGTCTGAATGTTACCGTAGAACCTGCCGCACACCTCGTGGCCCAACTCCAGCATGCAAATGTGCAACAGCGAGCCGGCCGACGCTCCGAGGGTCTTCTTACACAAAATACCCATGATCAATTCGCCGTGTTCCACCATTACTTTGGTGTCTCCCGGCGATATCCACTTGTAAGGGCCGTCGTCCTCGTCGTCGGGATGCGTCGAATGCGTCCTGATCATGTTCACGTTGCCCGGAATGATGAGCGAGAAGATCTGCTTGCCCGTCCAGAGCGGTTTGGGTTTGAGGATGGCGGGTCTGGGCATCTTGCCGTCCCAGATGGGCAAGAACATGAGGATGTTCATGATCTGTTCCTTTTCGATGAATACGTCCCTCTTGGTCATCTTACGGACGGCGCACAAGGTGTCCTGCACGATACCCATGACTGGTTTGTTACACTGAAAGCAGATATCGATGAATAACGAATTTGATAACTCGATGCACGAGAAATATAAAACAATAGAAAAGAAGATAATTTTTGATGTATAACATTTAGCAGTGGACGTCTAATAGTCTAAGAGCCAAAGTTCCGCAGACTTACGGTATAGTAGCAAAGTCCTTATTAATGCTAGGTATACTATTTCACCTGCCGTAGGTGAAGTGGAGATTGACTATTCCCCGAGGGTTCCTTTGGGCGTGTCCAGAAGTCGAAAGACATCAAAATTGACTCTCAAAACGTGATTGCAGCATGTCTGCCGTTTTGATAACTCAAAATATGTAATTTTGTTCATGTAAAAACTTAACGGCAGACACGTCTTCCGGTTCCTACTATAATTTATAGAATTTCAAAGCTGCGAAAATTTTGACAACTTTGCGTTATTTCAGCAAAGCTAAAAATGATGTATGTCATTTATATTATTATTACATACACATATTCAAAAAAAAACAGACAGATAGGTCGTTTCTGACATCCAGGCAGGCACATCATACTTTCTCAGTAGTGCTAATAGTAGGAACCGGAAGAAGTGTCTGCCATTGAATTAAAAGGCAGACATTCAGGGATCACGTTTTGATGTTTTTCGACTTCTGTGCACGACCAAAGGAACCTTTGATGGGAATAGTGAATCCCCACTTCACCTACGGCAATGAACGTATCGGTTAATTCGTTCGTCCACGTGAGAGACACATTTCTGTTTCCAACAAATGTTCCCAAATGAAAGCACACAGCGAAAAAATATCGTATTCTTTTGATGTTTACCACCAAAAACGGAAACACGGTGTCCAACATTTGCAATTTTTGTTGCTAACAAAGGGGAATTACAAAATATTTTGTCACAAACACGTGTCAACAACACTAAAGTTCTTACAAAAGTACTTCCATACTGGTTACCTGCGAGATGAAAAGTGAGGGAGTCAAAATCGAGCGCTTTCATTAGCACGACAGATAGAGTATTATGTGGTCTGCCTGGATGTCAGAACCGACCTATCTGTCTGCATATGTTTATGTAATAATAATATAAATGACATATATAATTTTCAGCTTTGCTGAAATAACGCAGTTGTCAAAATTTTCGCAGCTTTGAAATTCTGCTTTGATGTCTGCCATTAAGTTTTTACATGAAAAACATTATATATTTCAAGATATCAAAACGGCAGACATGCTGTGATCACGTTTTCAGAGTCAATTTTGATGTCTTTCGACTTCTGGACACGCCCAAAGGAACCCTCGATGGGAATAGTCAATCTCCACTTCACCTTCGGCAGGTGAAATAGTATACCTAGCATTAATAAGGACTTTGCTACTACACCGTAAGTCTGCGGAACGCTTTCTTTCAGTCTATAAAGGCTGAAGAAGTATAACATCTTCGTCTTCTTATATCGGATTTCATAGGAATTATCTTTGTCAATGCCATTGAAAGGTTTCTTTTATTTTTACTACCTTCACTACGGTTGAAATACATATTAGGAATGATATTATAACCATTAATTCATCAAATTATATTCACTTGAGAACTGTTAGATGCCAATTTGCTCATTTATTTACTACATACCATTTCCATTTCAATTTATTTATCTACTAATTTCAATTTTGTTCCCTGCTATATTTACAGTTTTCATAAACCATTTATTTACTAATCTCAAATTTATATTTTCCAAAACGTGCAATTTTCAATTTTAATTTATTATACCCTCATTTTGGAATGACATGATTGAAACTAAACGGTTTCCAAATTTTATCATTACAAAATATTTAATTCAGTTTATTCTTTGTATTAAGAGGAAAATACTATCAGATTCATGGACTACAAAAATAAAGCTGTTAATTCTTTCAATGCTAAAACATCTTGTCTCTGTTATGAATATGCTAAATTTAGGAGTAGAATTTCTTTATTTTGACATTAGCGAGCTATTCATTAATAATGAGGGTTTTGAAAATTCTTATTAGGAAGAGAATAAAATATCCCATCATGCTAAATTTAGGAGTAGAATTCTGATTTTTTCTAAATTTCTGAATTTTGACATTAGTGAGACATTAATAATGAGAGATGTGAAAATTTTTATTAGAAATAGAATGTGGAATTCGCCACAGCGTTTTTCCATGCTACCGATTACAAACACTTGTTTTTCACAAAACTTGAAAATAATTTTTTTAGCGGTTATTGTTTAACTCTTCTTTTATTCACTGATCTCATTTTATATTTTCAGAGACGCACATATTTCTTTAGTCATCTATTTATTCACTTATATAAATTTTTATATTTTGAAGAAATAACTTTAGCCCTATATTTTACAGACAATAGAAATGCTTAAATCTACCAATTAAAATTAATCAACATCCGCTTTTCAAGTTATAAAATTGAATCAACTGTGGGAAAATGGAAAAGCCAAAATCTCTACTATTACGCCAATAAGAAGCTGAAAATATCTCTAATAGTCTTATAACAACTTCTTTTGATTTTATCACAAAAACCAAACAGTATCGTAAACCTCTTTTCTTTTCTTCGAAGAATGCTTCATAACGTAGAAATTCTTAAAACTTATACAATATCCAACTCTAATATTTACACAAAATTTCAGCATGTTACCGAAGTTAGAAATTGGATATATTTAATGGCTACTGTAACACTTTCATAATAATTTATTCCACTGGGGCTGTATTATATTCTTTCCTTACCTGTGGTGTAATAATCTGTCTAGGTGTTATATGCAAATTTTCAACTTCTGCCCTCGTTTCCATACTTTGCGGTACATGCAAGTTCATTTCGTCGCCGTCAAAATCGGCGTTATAAGGTGAAGTACACGACAAGTTCATCCTGAAGGTGGACCAGGGCAACACTTTCACCCTGTGTCCCATCATACTCATCTTGTGAAGGGTTGGTTGACGGTTGAATATTACTAGATCTCCATCACGAATATGCCTCTCGACTCTATGAAAAAAATATATATAAGACAACAGTTTCAATGAACAAGTTAAAAACTCACTTGTATCCCCATTGTAAATGAAGATCGGAAGATTTTGGGTGAAATCGAAGATCTATTCTTTCGTCATTATCTCTAATTATGTATTTTGCGCCGGGATATTGAGAATTTCCCCTTTGTACGAGTTCTTGCATTCTGAATGAAAATGTCATAAGTATAAAAATATTACAACAAATATACTACACCTTACTTTTCGAAATTGAAAGGTGTAACAATTTCTGGAAACGTCAAATTTTGTGCTATACTTCTAGGTACTCCTACTTGGTCAATTCGCAGATTAGGATCTGGGGTAATTACAGTTCTTGCAGAAAAATCCACACGCTTACCCATAAGGTTTCCACGAATTCTACCTTCTTTCCCTTTAAGCCGAGCCTTTAATGCTTTAAGGGGCTTTCCTGACTTTTGCATAGCTCTAAAAAAGATTAATATAAATAAGTAACAAAAAGTTGAATGATGAATATACTAAAACAATTGAGTACCAAGAGCAGACTCATGCAGAATTTCAAAATTGTTTCAAATTCAAATTAACTTTCTATTTTTCGTTAATCCTACCTTGGCATGCCTGGCATGTCATTATCAACTAAAGTGGCAACATGAAACTGCAACATTTTAATATTTTCGCTGATAACATGTGCAGCTGTACCAGATGCTTCATTTTTCTGTAGTTCATTATTAGATTTTATGATATCTGCTAACTTATGTGTTAAATCATCTTGATTTCTTGCTGAACCATACATAACCACAGCTGGTCTGACTGATAATGGTGGAACAGGTAAACATGTAACAATCATCCAATCTGGACGAGCAAACTTTGGATCCATTCCCAAAATAAAACACTCCTCATCTGGAAATATCATGTAAAATACAAACTAAATCAGTAATAAACATTTTTTAAAAACCATCTTACCTGTAATGTGTTTAAGGATCTCCCAAGCCCTTTCTGCAGTTAGAGGTTGCTTTTTTTCTTGTGAATCTTCATTACCATGTTTCCATTCTACTGTGAGATCTAATCCTGTTCTTCGGATCATTGGTTGATATCTACCACAACCTCCATGGCCTTGCTTCTTGTCTGAAAGAAGATAAATGTAGAAAAAGAAGGCATATGCAAAATTTTTAACTCACTTGGATTTTGTTCATCCCCTTCTTTACCAACGTCCATTTCATCACCACCGTCACAAATATTTTTACCTTTACATAAGTCATAGACAAAGGCCAATCTCTTTCTAGGCTGCCCTTTTGATTTCATTACTACTTCTTTAATTTTAGGATTATTCTAGAAAATAATCATAATTCAATCACGTTTGTCCATAACCGTCATAAAAATACTTACTGGGCTGACCAACAGTTTACTACAATAAAAGCAAACACATCTCATAATCTTTATAGTTTTAGTCAGAAAACCAACATGAAAAACTGGTTTTGCCAAGTCTATATGGCCAAAATGTCCCGGACATTCAGACATATTACCAGCACAGGTTTGGCACCTGGAATTCCTATCTATGACACCTTGTCGGGGATCCATAAGACCTCCCAGCTTAGGGCGACCCGCTTCCATTGTTTCAGGGAAACGGATGCCCCCTTCAGTAACTGACATACGTCGCTGAAAAGATTTTTTTTAATTTGAAACATCAAAACTAAAATCTATTCTTACTTCCAATTTATGTTAGAATAGATATTCATTTGAAATGAAGATGCATCATTATTATTGTTCAACATATTGATATTACGGTATACAATAATACTTCAAGGAATATTTCATGCATTTCATTGATAAATTTCCATTTGGAAAAATTAATTTGGACATAGATAGTATGCTCATATAATCGAGTCCCCTTCGAAGATCTAAGAGATTTTCTGTACATAACCCGAATTTTGATCTGGTCGTTTTGTGATTTAGTTAAGAAATATGTCTTAAATGTTCAATATTTTATAGAATATCACAAAATAAGATAAATAACTCACCCAGCTAGATGATTAGTAAACATGAATAAAAGTTGATAAGCTAACTTTTCTAAATAATTCATAATGCAATTGTATTTATTTCTTCAGATTTTAGTTCTATTACACCATATTTGTGATCTACTAATTTAAAATATTATCTATAAGTGAAAAGGTTCTGCGAAATTCGACCTTCTGCGCAAGAACGTTACTAACATCGCAGAACCATTGTATTCTCGACACTGGCAGTGAAATCGTAACAAATATCATGTAATTACTCTTAAATTCGGAGATTTCCATGATTTCCTACATGAACAATACCAAATCTGACATTGTTTGAAGCGAATACTTACAATTTCATCTGGACTAAGTATACCAAATTGTACTCTTTTAACCAATCTATGAGGAGCTTTACTATCGCTGGCCGACATTTTGTCACTCGCAACAACAGTAAGCTACCTCGTTCCCAATCCATGGTGATCTGCGCGTTGCGCATCTATATGGTTTACGTTTCCGATCAGATAGCGCATGCGAGCAGTCATATGATTTAGCACAGGGCCGTAATTTATTGATATCTTTGTATACTATTTCAGTTTATTATCAGGTTCATTTTGATTTAAATGAATTAATCAACTGAAAATTATTATCTCTTTCAGAAACTACTATCTATCTTCTTCCATTAATTGTTATCTAGGGTAATTTAATGCAAAATTTATAGATTTTCATTTTATTTTTGCTAATACGTCTCTGTTGCGCTAAATATTTAAGGCACTGAGTAAAAATAAATTACATTGAATTATTTCCTACTCTATGTCTGCAGAATTACAGACTTAGCCATTCAGAGAAAATAACCGATCTCCAAGTAGCCAAATAATAAATTATGTACTGTGGAAATTATAACTTTATTCATGTGAACTTTGCATCCATAAGAATCTCAGATATATATAGAGACATTTAGTGGGGTTTCTGCTAATTTATGTAGTACTCAATCAAATACTGATTTGTGAATGTTGTAAGACTGGATATGTATAACAAGAAGTATTGCGTAAAGATTGTCCTAATAATTAGTAATATGAATATCTCTATTGAATCGGAATACAGAGAATTTTGCTTTTGTAGAACTAACTATCAGTTAGAAAAAAAAATATATTAAAAAAAACGTTGTTGAATAAAAGCCACTAAAGTCTAGAATTCCATTTGAATTTTTTATTGGCAAATCCTACACAAGTGCAAAAATATGTAATACTGTTATAAATGACCAAAAAGTGATCTAAAAAATTTAAAATGACGGTAGATATAAAATTATCTCAGTCCCGCTGCTCTTAGTGCTGTCAATGCACTTTGGCTTATTATACCGTGATTTCTATTATAACTGTTGAAGCCATTATACAGAGCCTTAGTTGAATCCACTTTTTTAAAATGTTTGTTCATCAATTCGCTTCTCGATTTCAGTTTCGCCTTAGTATTATCGCCGCCAGCTTGAATGGTACACAATTCTCTAGGAAATTGCACATTGCACTTGCTCAAAACTCTGGAATCAGATTTTATATTTCCCACATTGCGCTCACAATTCTTAGTAACGCTCGCCATCTTTGGTTCGGATTGGGATACATAAGACTTATTCACTTCCTTCTGCAAATGTCCTTTTAGGTATCTTTCTGTATTTCTTGCCAATCTGTAATGGATATCTGTAGACGTTGTCGCAGTAGGCGACTTAGTATTTTTCAAATGAGAAATCTTCACATTCTTTGGTCTTGGCGATGACATGAGTTCGTAGAGTTTATTTCTATAATCGTCCACAGATAATCGGATGTCGTCGCTGAATGGAATCACGGCATTCGATTTCATGCTAATTTCTTGAGCTGGTTCATGGAATTTTGCCACGTACTCGTGTTTCAAAGTTTCTTTTGCAGTCAAACGGTCGTGAGGATTGAAAACCAATAGTTGCGACACAAGGTGAAGTGCATCAGAATCTAGATTTGGTCCCAAGAGTGTTTCAATAGGTATTTTATGCACAGAAGATGCATTTTTGATCATCGATGATCCTACTCCTGATATGCAAACGACATTTATATCTGGAATGAAGATAATTTGTGTGTATCAATAATATTTATGTTATTTCATTTATTCTCTAAGATTAAACGCATTAATAGGCTCTTGCACCGTATATTATTAAACTGAGTTTAATAATAAACAGAGTTTAATTTGACATTTGACAAGCGAAAATGTCAAATTAAACTCGGTTTATCATTAAACTTAGTTTAAAATATACGGTGCAAGAGCCTATAAGAAATTCTTTCCCTTATTTTTGTATAGAATCTTGGAATTCGTTAATTTTAATGAAAAAATATGAACTGTGTTCTAATTTTATTCAAATGATTATTCCAAACCTCTTTGTGAAGGGGTAGGTATAGTTGCCATGATTTTTTCCACTTGATTCACAGTTGAACTTCCAGGAAAAATCGGTTTTCCGGCAAGCATTTCTGCTAGAATGCATCCCAAACTCCACATGTCAATGCCCTTTGTGTATCTGAAATGTAATCCAGCACATAATTTTGTTGATCTAGTAAATGTAATCTTAAGTCCAATGTCCCAAAAACCATTTTTACGAAACAAAAAATCAAAAAGACTTCCAATTGAAGAAAACCAATCTAAACTTTTTCATTTACTTCAATAGATACAAATGAATTTCACTGTGTTTTATGTCTTAGGACTGTTTTAGTCAGTTTAATATTTGGAATTTGTTGAACATAAATTCTTATTAAGCTTAAACAAGTAATGACTAATGAGTTGATAGTCACAAATATTGAGTCATAATTTTTACCTTCGATTGGCTATTAATATTTCTGGAGCTCTGTACCATCTGGTAGCAACGTAGTCAGTTAACGTAGGGTCTCCAGCTCCTCCAATACTTCCATCTGCGTTTTCCGTTATTGACCTAGCCAGTCCAAAATCGGCTATTTTACATCTAAAATTATGGAATTATATATTAGCAGCAAGTGTAATAACAATAATCATACGATAATTATAATACTTTGTTCATATTGTACATGCAAATAAGTCATGATATTAGTAAATATGATGATGCGGGATCTCCAAAGTTTGAGGTAGAGAGTGCTCGGACCTTTTTTCAAACCAGTAGGAAAATATGTGGGAGTAAGTGCTGATTTTTACAGCCTCTCCAAATTGACTTAGGAGGTTTAAAACTTTAATATAATATAAAATTATTGTCAAAGATATAAGTGAAGTTAGTGAAGAATACTAATACGTTAATTACAACGTTGTTCGTACTTACCGGCATGAACTATCCAGAAGGACATTACTAGGTTTCAAATCCCTATGAATTACATTTCCAGAATGGATGTATTTGATGGCTTTCAACATCTGATACATGACGTACTTTTTATGAATATCTTTTAAAATGTTCCCTTTCTTTATTATGTTATGAAGATCCGTTTCCATATATTCAAAACCCAAATATATGTCACGGTTATTGGCAGCTCTGAAAAATACGACAGATATAATCCTTGTCTGGGATGTCGAAATATATAAAATGTTGAGAATATTCGTAAGATTTTAATTTCACTTATCACTTATATTTCCGTATAATATGAATTTTACCGGTGAATAATATAATATACATGTATAAGTTATATAATGTGTGATGTAATAATTATATCACAAGCCTTAGTAACCCAGCGGTAGGGTCTATCGTTTGTATACCGAGGATTGTATGTTTGAGTCCCACCTTGATCTTGGGCGTTGTTATGTCTCAGGAGATAAAATTGTTAGAAAAATTGTATAGGTTGGTTGGATAATGACAACCTTATTGGCCTTTTGGAACTGGCGTTAAACTGTAACTCCATTGAGAGAAAAAAACGTGTGCCGTTGGGGGCTCCCGTCAGGAACGTAAGTTCCTTACGTATTTTTTTAATTTTGCACTCTGTTGTTGTTCCCTACTGAAAATGACCAACTTAGGGGGTAGGTGAAAGCGTCTATTTTGGATCGCGATCTCTGTGTCAATGCGGTTGGTATTGTTTCCAGCGAAAGCTCATTGATGGCGCTGTTGAGTTTACATCCCTCAGTTTTACCGAAACACGTGGCCTTTCGTTTTTTAGTGGAATTACGATGAGTATAAATACTGGTTTCTTTATTTAGAGGCTGACCTACCAGAATTTGAAGTTGTATGCTATTGAAAGTAATGTGGGTATGTGTTAGAACATAGTAAACTTCTGCCTTGGGAAACATTGCTACTTACCAGTACAAGGCGTTTTCAAAATTTCTACTTGAAAGTTATGTTTTGTGAAGAATTATGGTATTATTTGTCAGTTATATAACAATGTTTACCTAGTGACAAATATTATTTTCATAAAATATTAAAATCAAATAGAATTGTCAATCAAGCTTCGATAAAAATTTGGTTTCTTTCAGTTTTTATTATAGTTGAAATGCTACAAACAACATTACCTATCTAGCGATATTGATGAACTAAATAACATTACCTATATAAAATGAAGAGCTTGGCTTTTCTTTAATTATATTAATAATTTTGTAATAACTGCTTTATTTCAATGTAACGTAAAAATATTTAATTTTATTCAGACTAACTTGAACTATTATAAAATTGTAATATACCTCAATCAATTCCATAAATATATTCGATGAATTGAGTAACGCTCAAGTTCAATTGAACATATCTATAACAAAAGATTTTTGATTTTATAATTCATCTTTGTTCAAAGTTACAAACAAATAAATAATATGAATTATTACCAGATGAAATTAAATTATCAGTGACAAAACTTTATTTTATATTTAAAACAAGATATCCAAGATTATCGAAAACTTAGTAATGTTATTTTATCACCTGTGTATACTATGTAGATCTATGATGTTGGGGTGTCCCCTAAAAGTCCTCAAAAAAATTATTTCTCTGAATGTCCGTTGCGCATCAGTCTGATTTCTAAAGGCATCGAAAATTTTCTTCACAGCAACTATTTCCTTTGTCTTTCTATTCTTCGCTTTCCATACTATGCCATACGCTCCCTTTCCAAGTCTCTTTTGTATCTCATACACTCTTGTAATGTGTTCGTCTATTTCTGACATTTTGTTATCTACCTCTTTTGACTTTTCTTTGGGTTGCGGCATTTTGAAAAATTTTCGTGAAAATGGAAAATTAAGGATTATTCTTTTGGTATTCAATTACATATATATAAAATGACATATTTTTAAGAATCGATAAGGTGTCACTACATATTTCATAGAAAGACGTGCTCATTGCATAGATATCCTCGAAATCTGCATGTAAATTTTAATAATTAAGTGTGCAGACGACACGTTTCTGTGTTCTATTACTTACTCACTTTATTAAATCATATTCTTTAATACAACCGGGGTTTTCGCCACAATAAATTCATGTTTGTATATTTGGTAACCACGCATTGATTGTTTCTACTAAAATTCTCAAACTGTTTTGTCATTAAATAGGGTAGGGGTCATGATATTATAAAATTTATTTGTTTATTGGTCAAATACCAGTTTATATATGTTTCCATGGAAACAATCAATAGCTATCAAGATAATTTGTAAACGTCAATTTCCTGTGAGCTTTGAAATATTTTGATTTTTTCGATTAGGCCGCCATCTAGTGGTGCGTTATTGATACTTAGAGAGAGTTCAAACCAGAAATCTATAACAAAACGGAATTTCTCATTTTGCAGGTATTTGAGGTCGGGTAGTTACTCTTGTTGTGAACATTGTTATATAGATGACAGGACTAACTTCTCAAATAGAGGACTTCAAGCTTTATTCCAAAATTTTCATAGTGATATATAATTATTAATAATATACCATATATTTGATTTGTTCTTGCCTGTGCGTTATTTTTACTAGTTCATCTATTCATGATGTGTATATATATATATATATATATATATATATATATATATATATATATATATATATATATATATATATATACAGGGTCACTCACGGTGGATGGTAGGTTAGACGTTTACGGAGAACGGGACATGAGATCATTCTGAAAATTTGGTTTCATGGATAATTGATTTTGCTCTATCGATCTAAAATAATAGTGGCGCTGCGGCGTTGCCGCTTATACTAAAAAGTAGCAGCAACTGTGAAATTTCAAATGAGACACCCTATATATTATTCCATTTTTTGCTTCTCTACCATTTTCCAATTGTTTTTGTATGATACTTCCCTATGCCTATCTCCAGAGGTTTTCGAGAAATTAAATGATTTCCTTATTTTTTCGTGCAAAACATAGCTTCAATTAAATGTTCAGTACTAAGGTATTCAGATTCGTAGGACGCTGAAATTTTAGGTGTAGTTTACCAAGTTACGACGTATTAGGAATATTCCAAGGACTTTGTTCTCCATTATACAGGTTCCTCCAAAATTTGCGATTTTAACGATGAATACAAAAATGGTAAAAAGTGCATTTTTTCAAATGTAATGCCCTGTATATTATTGAATATGTCGAAAGAAAATTGAAATCTCTTTCAAATGATATATCATATTCCTATACCTAAAAAGTCAGGTTTCCGAAATAAAAGCAAGTTTCTATAAAAATAACATTATTTAGCCATATATTGTATTAGGTGTATCACAACTCCAAAGGTTTTTAAATGTTTATTTTGTTGAAAACCTTTGGAGTTGTGAGAGTTGTGTTTTTTCATTCCTAACTTATTAAATATGAACTCACATAGGGATTTTACCATTTCATATATATATATATATATATATATATATATATATATATATATATATATATATATATATATATATATATATATATATATATATATATATATATATATATATATATATATATATATATATATATATATATATATATATATATATATATATATATATATATATATATATATATAAATATATATATATATATATATATATATATAATATATATATATATATATATATATATATATATATATATATATATATATATATATGGGTGTCCCACCGGGAAAGAACGCGATCTATATATGGAAAACTACACATAAGAAACTTTTGAAAATTTGACAGTATACTAATGTTGACATGGGCAACTCGACTAAAATATTTTCAAGATGGTGGCACTTCCGGTTATACCGGAAGTAGATACCAACTTGCTTATTTCAAATTGGATACCCTATATATTAATACATTTTTAGATTCTACGCAAGATTCTAGGCAGATTTTATGTATTATGTCCTATAGGTAAGTCTAAGCGTTTTTGAGATATTTAGGTTTTTATGTCAAAAATGACGATTGCAAGCCCTAATATAATTATCAATTGTTCCTATAAGGATTTCCGTATTACTTACTTTGGGACGGATACCTTGTTGAAAAAGACTTGCTTTAATAGATTTTGTATAGTATTTGGATAACTAATCATACAGGGTGTTCGAAAAAAAAGATCTAAAATTAGATTGAGAAAACTGACAAAAATCAATTTTTCAAATGGAAACCCCCCATTTTTCTTATTTTGTAGTATTTAGCATTCAAAAAGAAGGTAACTTTGTATAAAGTTATCTATACCTAAAATTCGAAGTTTTCGAAATATTGCCAATTTAATATTTTTATATGGCAATTTTGCATGCAATCGTTAAACAATTAGATCTAGGATAGCCACGATCGTATTTGACATTTCAAATCATCGTAATGGCACCCCGGTTAAATTATACAAACGAAAATTATTTAAACTTTAAAGGCTTATCTCAATCATTTTCATTTAAATGCTGCACTAATGAAAATATGGATAGCATAGGGATGATATTTGTGTTTCCGTAAAATTCTTAGAACTGACGATTTAGATAAGCCTGATTCTAATGCTATCTGCCTTGAAGATTTTGTTGGATATGCTTCAAAATATCCCAAAATTGCTATTTCAATATTATCATTGTTAACAACTGGTTTCTTTTTGTACACTTATACGTATCCAAAATTCTTGAAGTTTTCTATAATTCGTTTAACAGTATTTGGTGATGGTTTTTGTTTATGAGGATATCGGGTCGCACATGTATCACGTGTTCTTGAAATAATTTATCATTGTCCATAAATAATAAATAAGTTTAAATAATCTTCGTTTGTACAATTTAACCGGGGTGTCATTACGATGATTTGAAATGTGGCTATCCTAGATCTAATTGTTTAACGATTGAATGCAAAATTGCCATATAAAAATATTAAATTGGCAATATTTCGAAAACTTCGAATTTTAGGTATAGATAACTTCATACAAAGTTACCTTCTTTTTGAATGCTAAATACTACAAAATAAAAAAAATGGGGGGTTTCCATTTGAAAAAATTAATTTTTGTCAGTTTTCTCAATCTAATTTTAGATCTTTTTTTTCGAACACCCTGTATGATTAGTTATCCAAATACTATACAAAATCTATTAAAGCAAGTCTTTTTCAACAAGGTATCCGTCCCAAAGTAAGTAATACGGAAATCCTTATAGGAACAATTGATAATTATATTAGGGCTTGCAATCGTCATTTTTGACATAAAAACCTAAATATCTCAAAAACGCTTAGACTTACCTATAGGACATAATACATAAAATCTGCCTAGAATCTTGCCTAGAATCTAAAAATGTATTAATATATAGGGTATCCAATTTGAAATAAGCAAGTTGGTATCTACTTCCGGTATAACCGGAAGTGCCACCATCTTGAAAATATTTTAGTCGAGTTGCCCATGTCAACATTAGTATACTGTCAAATTTTCAAAAGTTTCTTATGTGTAGTTTTCCATATATAGATCGCGTTCTTTCCCGGTGGGACACCCATATATATATATATATATATATATATATATATATATATATATATATATATATATATATATATATATATATATATACATACATACATACATGGAGTGTGAATTAAATAGAGAAAATTATAGGTTAGCCCTACCACGTACCACGAAGTGTATCGCATGTTGAGTGCAAATCTTATAGGGATGCGATTCAAAAGTAGAATATTTGCCGGCTACGTGAGATCATCGCGAAATGCATCACGCGTACAAAAATACCTGAAGTCTCTACATTGCAATGACAGCGGTAAAAACAAAAAATTGAAACCTGCAAAGGCGCATTCCACAAAATCATCAATTCAAGTACCGATTTCCAACCCTCTTAAGCAAGCTGGAGAGGTACCTTAAAAACCACGAAAAAACAAGAAATATCTGCTCAAATATGACAGATTTGAGAAAAAAGAATTAAAACGTCCCTCACATTAAGCTAATGCACGTATACATATTTGCAACCCTCTAACTCAATTTAGAGGTGGTTTGAGGGTGCAAAAATACTTCAAAAAGCCAGTTTTCGAAAAATTTATAGCCATTTCTTTACTTAAAGTTTGGAGAGAGCCAAATTTTCGACTGAATATAGCCAAATTTTAATAGCTTTGCTCTGAGTCAAATTTCGTATATATCGTGCAAATTTCAGCTTTTTGGTCTGATATGGGTAGGAAGGTATGCAAATATGTACCGGGAAAAAAGTATATATATTAATATACATAATATATATATATATATATATATATATATATATATATATATATATATATATATATATATATATATATATATATATATATATTATATATATATATATATATATATATATATATATATATATATATATATATATATATATATATATATATATATATATATATATATATATATACCTATATATATATATATATATATATATATATATATATATATATATATATATATATATATATATATATATATATATATATATATATATTATATATATATATATATATATATATATATATATATATATATATATATATTTATACATCAGGGGCGGCTAGTCAAAGGAGGCTAAGGAGGCTAAGCCTCCTCAATAATATTCCGTGTATCACTAATATATTATATTGAATAGTCAGCATTCAGCATATTCATATTAATCAAAATCATATTATTTTATGCACCTACCTTCCTTTCAACCTACATTATATAATATAATTTATTAATTACGATAGAAGGTATTTACATTTACTGCATTTCATTCATTTCAAGATTTGTGGCAACGCTGCGGAGGCATGGAAAGGTATATTCTCAACGTTCATTATGCCTGCCACAGAAAAGCAAACAACGGTGCAAATACTCCGAATGAATACTTCATTGCAATAGAAAAGCAAAACACATGTAAATGGCAACACCGATCGAGACCCAGTCTCATACAATGTCGACCAATCACAACTATAGAATTTCGCGTGACATCGAGTGAATTCGTTGGAAATTAATTTAATCGTAGTGTGATCGTAGTTACTAATGGCCGTAAACAGCAGCGTGTTTACTTATATTGCTCGCGTATTGTTTTAAAATGAGTTTGGTTACTGAAGTTAATTTAAAAAATTTCAATGGTGACTTAGTGGAATATTTGTTATCCCATAACTTTAGTGCACTAAGTTATGAGGATAAAGTTTTGATAAAAACATTGCGACCTACCCCTGAATTAAACAATTTGGTGCAGCGTAACAGAAAACAAAACCACGGCTTTAATACACGGAATTATGAGAGACATCCTTGCCTAACCGGATCACAGGTAAAAAATAAATTATTTTGTTGGCAGTGTTTACTTTTTATTAGTGAAAATGTCTCTGTTTGGGGCCGCTTAGGATTTGAGGATTTAATTCTATACCTAGTTGAAAGTGAGGAATTTTCACCGATAAAGTAACTTTAAATACAGCACGCGGATTAATATCTTACTTACAAGATAAGGAATTTATATATTTTTTGAAAATCTTTAAATTAATTTTTGAACAAACAGAAATAGTTTTTCAAATCTTACAGCAAAAGTTTTCAGATGTAATTTACTCACGAAATCGGCTCAAGTTTCTTTTGGAAAAAATTTCAGAATTTCGTGCAGAAGTTTATTTTAAAAAACTATTGTCTGTATTTCAAACTACTGATGATACGACTCAATTTAGCCCAAAACGAAAGAAATTCAGTTACGCAGATATGGAGCTTCACTATAAGCAAATATTTTATGAAATTTTGGATACTATTAGGGGTCAAATAGAAATAAGGTTCTCTGATTTGAAAGAACTGCATTTCTTCGACTTACTCAATAAAAATTTGTTAACCGGATTTTCGGCTAATTTTCCAGATAACCTTTTGGAAAATTTATTTCAAAAATACACATGATAAGGTGGCCATAAAAAGTGAACTGTTTGTTTTTTATAATGACAATGAAATTTTGGGGCAAAATGAAAATCATGTGAGGACTATTAAATACCTTTTTGATAATGATTTGAATCAAGATTTACCCCAAGTTTATAAACTCTTATGTCTAATTGTTTCTATCCCGGTGACATCGGCTTCCGTAGAGCGCTCGTTTTCCACTCTTAAGAGAATTAAAACTTATTTACGAAATTCAATGAGCCAGGATCGTTTGAAAAATATTAGTTTGTTGTCTATTGAGAAGGAATTGGTAAAACTTTTGGCGAAAGACAAAAAAATTTATGAGGATATTATAGATCATTCTGCTAACGTTAAAGATCGCAGAATCCCCCTAATCTTCAAAAATATATAATAACTTTTTATTTGCTCTCACCAGCTGTTAACAAATTCATTAAGTAGGTAGGTAGGTACCTATTTTGTGAAAGAAAAAAAAATTTAATGAATAGATGAATTGATTAATTGGCTGAGAAATGTTTTTGTGAATATTGTAAATAGGAGTTGTAGGTCTCAAGGTAGACACTCGAAAGTGAAAACAAATTAATAGCTTAGGATGCTTGTTTTACTTTGATTTTCTTTAAATTATAAGGCGGTTGACCTTGAAATCCTAAAAATTTTCGCCTATGGTGTATTTTTTAACACCTCTTGTAGCCTCCTCAAACCAAAACCTCACGAGCCGCCACTGATATACATATATATAATATATATATATATATATATATATATATATATATATATATATATATATATATATATATATATAATATATATATATATATATATATATATATATATATATATATATATATATATATATATATATATATATATATATATATATATATATATATATATATATATATGAAGAATTCTTCGTGTTATTGAGACACGTCCGTGGCAATAAAATGAAGTAAACTAGGACCTTTATTTGAAACTAATCAAACAAACCTCCTAGCGGAGCTGGTTATACGATTTCACGAAACATGGAAATATCCCCATATGCCTTTAGACGGTAAATGTTAGGAATATTAAGTTGTTTATCACAGTCAAAGGAAATGATAGACAGATTGCTTCGCTCTTATTTGGGGCTCATCAGTATCATCCATCGATCGAAAGTGATAACCAACCAAATATTTCAAACGTTCTTATATTTTCTTCTAGTAACACAATGGCTTATAAATATGACATTTTTTGGAGGTTTGTTTGATTAGTTGTTTCAAATAAATGTCCTAGTTTGCTTCATTATATATATATATATATATATATATATATATATATATATATATATATATATATATATATATATATATATATATACATTTTAAGTACCTATATTGTATTAATTGGAACAGAGGATTTCGTATGAACTATCTTGTAGGGAGTTGATATAAATATATCTACAAAAACACTTCGTTGAATTTCCCCCTTCCTATCCCGGATAAAATGGAACCTCGAGGTCGGGCGTCTTTTTTGCGGACAAATTAAAGACACGTTACCAAGGCAACCGCGCCGTCTGAAAGACTTATTGGGTGTTATTTCAGCCCCAATAAATCGGACTATCAGCTAATTTAGCTAGTAGCTGGCAACGATCTCTCCCTTATTAAGCTGTAAATAACTCTCATTCGGTCTAGTTTATTGGGAAAACTGCCGAACGCCTGAGTTTCAGTTCGACAATGATATATTGAACGATTAGATTTTCCGTGGCTCAATGTCGAATGATGGATAGGAAGATTTTTTTTAGAAATTCATTGTACTCCCAGTTTTCCGACAACCGTTATTTAATCATTCACCTTCAAACTACTACATGGGGTCTTTATGGGACTATATTTTTATATAATAAAACAAACATATAATAATGATTATATAACTCATGTGTGAATAAGCCAATACAATCCGTGAATTTTGGTTAACTACTGCGTATTGATAAGTGAATATACCCTTGAGGACGCTGTATAATCGTTTTGGTGTTTCGCCATTATTTCTCATATTGACGATTTTTTGAGGCCTGCCAAAAAAATATCAATAATCAAGTTTGGTGAAGTTTCGTTTAATTTTTCAGTATAGAACGCAGTTGCAGTTCTGCCGGTGTTGTTAATTCGTTATCATCAAATCAAATATGCTTTATTGTCTTAAAATTATACATTTTACTGACAAAGCGAAAAATATAGTAATTAAATAATGTAAAATGTAAAAATAAACAAACATCAATCAAAAAATATACAAACTGCTGATGCCTGTGTTATTCAATTTGGTCATATTGATCAATCAATGTTCAGAATAGTATAGTCCTCTATAGAGTAATAAGGTCTATCAAGAAAGTAATATTTTTTTCCGAAAATTGGTCAAGGAAGTTATAGATTTTATTTCTTCTGGAAGGTGATTGTAAATTTTCTTAGCATTGTAAATGATGGACTTTTTTGTTAATTCAGAGGAAGGAATAGGGAGGTGAACATGATGTCCCGAAGATCTGGTGGAATACCCGTGCTGTGACACCAAGGGTACGGCATGAAAATACTTATGAATCAAGCACACAGATTCAAGTAAATATAAAGAAGGAAGCGTCAAAATTCCATTTTTCTTGAAGTAAGGTTTGCAATGAGCCCTAATTTTCAGTACAAACATGTAACGAATTGCTCTATTTTGCAATTTGAGAATGTTGTCAAGTTGTGAAGAATTGCATGAACCCCAGAAGGGAAGACCATAACGAAGATGAGATTCGAACAATGCAAAATAGGCAATTCTAGCTAGTAGATGCCGTTATCTAATTCACTTGAGATGGATTTAATGGTAAACCAGGTCGATGAAAATTTTTTACCTAAGACATGCATATACTGTGAAAATTTGAGAAATGTGGGGTCTGAATTCAGTCGACTATTGCAATGTATAAAAAGTCAACAGAGAGGTGGTTTTTAAAACCTTTTAAGACCTCCTGCAGTACGATTCTCGAAAAAAATTTCATGTCATATATATATATATATATATATATATATATATATATATATATATATATATATATATATATATATATATATATATATATAGAGACATTTATAAATTTATAAATAATTTTTTGTTGGTACATTTTGGCATCTCCAGCCTCCCCCATCAGACCTGGAGTTGGTCATGAAGAAGAACAACGCTACTTTGGGCAAATGAGTGGCGGGGAGATGCATGATAGTATATTAATTGTGAACAATATATCCGCAATTCTGCATTATATAGGGCTTTATACAGGGTGCATGGCGCTAAAAAAATTGGTTTTTGCGAAATCTCCACCAAATTCAGTCAGATTTGTACGTAGATCAAGTTGATGGTAAGTAAGCGCCTTTCGAACTAATTTTTATGAACGAATATCCATTATCGACTCTATGAACTTCAGATGAATGTATTATAATCTGCTATTTATTTTGGCATCTGGGACTATTTTTGAGGCAAAAGGAAACTATCAAAATTTGGGTAAATTGCTCAAACTGCCGCCATGTTTAGTTAAATATTTCTTATTATGGATTTATTGGTCCGATACATGATGTAAATTAATAAACATATTAAAACAATGGTTTATGAAAAAATTCAAACATTTGTTGAATAAAATACGCATGACGCACGTTTCGGTGAAACTTCATCTTCTTCAGATGCTAAATGCAAACTCCAAACAGTTTGCATTTAGCATCTGAAGAAGGTAAAAACGTGCGTCATGCGCAGGGCCGGATTGTCCCTGTCTGGACCCCTATGCAACAACCCTGTCCGGGCCCCAGGTCTTTTCAAGTTGATAAAGGGCTGTAAGTAACTTCCAGATGATCGACTCCAGGTATCCTGTTACTTCAAAGTCGTATGTGATATTGCAACAACATGGTTACTTTGACTTGATGCTGCAGCATCACCTCACCTGACTCGTTAGCTTTACTGAAATGGTCTTAATGAATAGTTTATAGATAAGTGATGAATGATGATCCAGGTTGCATGATGAGTTAGGAAAGAGAAATGAGACAGGACACGGTTATTTTCAATTTAATCTTGTTAAACGCAATAAAATACAATAAACGAAAGAAAACAGTTTTGTGAAGTATAAATTGGAAAAAGTCAACTTCCAAGATATTTATTGGTTTTGTACATACAGTAAGTTTAAATATTATCGTTTAAAACATCTTGGAAGTTGACCGTTTCTAATAGATCATTTTCAATGGCCATTATCGACAATGAATTCAAACGGTTCTGAAACATTGTTGAACGAAGACAGTTTATTAGTTCTACTACTCGATACTAGATGGTTCTGTATGACGGTGATGTATGAAGTATTTAATCAATTGACAACATGCGCCGAAAGAAAGCAATAATATATAATGTGCTACACACAGGCCATTTAGGCCCATAGCTTGGTGATGATGTTCTTCCACGCCTTCCTGTCCTTTGCCTTTGTCTTCCAGTCCTGAATTCCTCTCTTCCCTAGATCTCCTTGCGCCTCAGTATACCATCTTTTCTTCGGTCTTCCCCTTTTCCGTGATCTATCATTTTCCTTGTCATTCTGGACCCGGGCATCCGTTGTATGTGGCCTAGCCATCCTAGTCTTCTCGATCTTATGTTCTTGCTCATTTCTTCTTCTCCAAACAGATTATTCATTTCCTGGTTCGTTCTTCTGATCCACACTAATTCCTCCTTTTTCCCTCCTAATATCCTCCTTAGAATTTTCCTCTCCCATATGTCTATTTTAGTTTCTTCTTTCTCATTCAATATCCATGTTTCACTTTCGTAGAGAGCCGTCGGTCTTATTACTGATTTATAAAGTTGTAACTTTGTTTTTCTTGATATATTATTTGATCTTATTATTTTATTTAGTGTTCCTGCTTGTTTACTTCCTTTCATTAATCTCGCCTCTATATTCCTCTCCTCATCTCCATCATCAACGATAACCGTACCCAGATAGACATAACTGAACTTGCTCAAAATCCACTGTCCTCTGTTCTTTCAGCTGTACTATTGAATTTTTCATTGTTTCTTTCCTCTGTGGTGTTGTCATTTTCATATATTTTGATTTTTCTTTGTTAAGTCTCAGGTTCACTACCTCTGCTGCTTCTATTAAAGCTATACAAGCACTCTTTAGTTCATCCACTGAAGTTGACAGTAATACTACATCGTCTGCATACGCTAGCAGCTGTACTGTTTTTGTTTTTAGTGTCCCACTGTTTATTCCGCTTCTTCTTATTATCCATTCCAGTACTATATTGAACAGCGTAGTGGACAGTGGATCAGCTTGTTTTAGTCCGGTATCTGTCTCAAAGCTGTCTGAGGTTTTTTGGTTGATTTTTATTTTCGTTCTTGTATTCTCGAGTGTCATCTTGGTGAGGTTTCTTAGTTTTTTTAGGTATATTGAGGTCATTGTGTACGGTCCCCCTGTCGATGCGACGCCACTTGGCAGTTACCTACTCTGCCTGATGGTTAAACCGGCCCTGGTCATGCGCGTATATTATTAATAAATGTGTAAATTGTTTTTGTAACCATTGTTTTAATAAAAATATTTATAAGTAGGAGCGTGTTTTTAAAATGTTTGTTGGTGGGTAGTAAGTACGTAGTTATACAATTTCAATTTATTTATCATTGTTTTCAGTGCTTACGGTCACGATGCCTCCCAAACGGGCATTGTGGTCAGAAGACGATCTGATCGCAGCTGTTAGAGCAGTACAAAGAGGAACTTTGAGTACGTATAAGGCTGCAGAGAGATTTAAGGCTCCTAGAAGAACAATCAGAAATCATCTGCAGTCTGGCAGTTTAATGAAAAGTTTGGGACGTAAACCTATATTAAATGATAGAGAGGAATCTCAACTTGTGCAAAGGATAATCCGGTATTCTAAAATGGGCTTGCCTGTGACACCAAGAATATTGCGTCGATTGATGTATAAATATTGTGAGCAGAATAATATAAAAAACAATTTTAATGATGAGGGCAAGCGCGCAGGCAAAGACTGGTTCAAAGCGTTCATGAAAAGACACCACGAAATATCTGTAAGAAAAGCGCAATTCATGAACCCAGCTAGAGCCCAAAAGTTAAATAAATTCATTGTTGATGACCATTTTAAAAAACTGAGAGATATCTACGATAAATTTGACTTATATAATCATCCCGAGAAAATTTATAATATGGATGAGAAAGGATGCCGTCTCACTATCCACCACCAGCAAAGTGTTTTAGCCAAAAAAGGGGCTAAAAGGGTTCATTTGCAGTCTTCTGAACATGGTGAAAGCGTTACCATCGCAGGATGTGTTAATGCTCTTGGCACAGCTATACCACCTATGGTCATATATAAGGGAAAACGGTTGAAATCAGAATTGTACGATAATTTGCCTCAATGATCTTTAGTAGAAAAATCAGCAAAGGGGTATATGACCAATGAACTTTTCAAAATATTTTTAAAACACTTGTCTAGATACGAAAGCCAGGGACCATGCCTTTTGATATTTGACGGAGCAGCATGTCATTTAGATCTTTCCATAGTCGATATATCCGATTCACTTGGCATTAATTTGTACTGCTTACCTTCAAACACAACCCACGAATTACAGCCCCTCGACAAAGCCGTATATCGATCATTCGAGCACCACTGGGATGCTGAATTGTTATCATTTTTGGACCAAAACAGAGACAAAAAACTCACTAAAGCACGCTTCAATATCATTCTTTCAAGCGTTTGGTCTAAATGTATGACACACAGCAATATCACGAGTGGCTTTAAAGCGACTGGCTTGTATCCCCTCAACCCTCAGGCCATACCAGAAACAGCTTATGCCCCTTCCATTTTAACGGAAGCTCCTGCACCAGATGGTGCACAAGAAAACGCACCAGCTCTCGAACATCCCCATGTACAAGCTTCAGAATCCAGAGATACAACACCGTCTATTTTATCGGAAGCCTCAACGCCTGATCGTGATCATCTTCGACAAGCGACTCCAGAACAATCTGAGCAATCACCAGCTATAGCATCAACATCCACAGGTCAGGTCTCAAGAGAATCAGTTTATGGAACAAGCTCTAGTTCAGATGAATCTGATGATTTACCACTCAGTCGGTTGAAAAGAAATGATTTTTATGATCTTCTGCCGACGCCTGTTAAATTTCAACCTTGAACACCGACTGTTAGACGAAAAGCCATTAATTATCGAGGTACTCCAGCCACAAAAGATCTATTTGATAAATATAATCAAGAGAAAATAAATAGTAAAGAAGTGAAAGGTAACAAAAGAAAGAAAAATAAACAAGACGAAAACTTTACTGATAAAACAGGGAGAAGTACTACCGTCAAAGGTAAATAACAAAAACAAGTGAGTTGGTACTGCCATGCCTGCAAAGAAGATAGAATGGACGATGCAATGAGGCAATGCTCGTGATGCTCCAAGTGGTACCACGAAGAATGTGTCGGTTTGACTGCAGAAGATACTGATGACTTTCAATGTCCTAATGGATGCGAATAAAGGCAATTTATTTAATTTTTTAAGAGCACTATGCTTCCTATTGCTTTATGTTAATGATTATTGATCTCAAGAATACCAATTACGTAGTATAAGTAGATTTTTGGATAGTTTAAAGTATAGGCCTTTTTACCCTACCCTAGTATAATAAGGCCTACAGACTGCGTTTTTAAAAAAGTTATATATTGTTTTGGTTTTAAGCTAGAGATGCTATTTTTTGTTTGAACTCTGTAGTAGTTTAAGTACATGACTGATTAACAATAAAACTTGTTGATTATGTTGGATATTTTTAATTTTATTACAAATTTCCCTTAGCTAGGCCTTAATACCCTCAGGTACCTTAGAGTACGTAGTTTCGTATACCTTGGATGTGATTGGTTTTGGTACGAATTGGTTGGGGGGTTGATCCTCCGGGGAGGAAATAAATATTGTTTACACATTAGAGAGCGCTTTTTTTTTTAATTTGGAAATATATTCTTCAAACTGGATACGTTATGAAAACCTGCTATTCTAATGCATCTCGCTGCGATAGAGTTGTTTTTTTCGTTTCTATGAAACGTACACACCATATATGAAAGCATTCATCCATCGCTCATTTGTGAAGTTAGTGGTAATTTCATATTACATTTCCAATATTAAAGATATGAATTACATAGTAATATGGAAGTATTGAACAAGCTCGTCTCCATTTTTTGGATAGGTAATTAATTTTATTTTACTTTATCCAATTTTCTTATGTGTCGATTGAATAATTAGTTCTTCTTCACATCATTTTCCTTATCTTTATATTTCATTAACATTCAATGTGGTTTTTGTTTTAGTTTTGGAATTTTTTCCATCATGTTTTACAATAATTCTAATACACAGAACCCTTTTTTTTTGTACTTCCTTTGTTTCTATAATTCAATTTTTACGTCTCTGAAAATTATGGTACCTACCTAAACTTCTTCCGAATTTCTTCTCACATTCCTATTCACAAAATTTTCGGGTATATTTTCTTATTTTCACTAGTGTAGCTACGCTAGTTCTTGTTTGATGGGCGCGATTAGCAAAGTTCGACCTGGGACCAAGATAGTTTCATGACTTTATATGATGCTTGGCACCAAAAATTCAATTTCATATATATATATATATATATATATATATATATATATATATATATATATATATATATATATATATACCTATATATAAATACGCAAAATGTGAACATAAACTGTGTTTTTGGACCTTAAATTTCATAAAATTTGAGTCTAGCACACTTGCAATTTTCGCCTTAGGCCGGCCCTGGTTGAAACTTAGTACGTGGCTTGACTTCATGTTGAAATGTTGCTTTGTGTATTTCAGCTCTTTACCTCAACCACGCTGCACTTCGCGGAGACTATTCTGTTCGAACTGCTTCGCGATCTCTTTTTCAATAAAATAAACTATTTTCTAATTTTTTGGGGTTTGTAATTGAAGCTTGGTTGATCAAATCATAATTTATTCCCTTCGAATTGCATCTCGAAGAGAGTTCTGCTCTTCACGAGATTTTCACTAATAACAACAATGTTACTGTTACACATCTTACGGCCTAGCTTTAATTCGCCAAGTGTCTAGAGTGTAAAGTGTGATAAGGAACTGCGTTCCAATAAAAACTGCACCTACTTGGTATCTATATATACACAATATACCTAACTACCATAATATTACATATATTACATCCACATCCAATAATACTGAATATGAACTTCTTTTTGGAATACAACATCAAAATGACCCTTTTCCCCAATATCTTCTACTTCGCCTAATTCTTGGAAAAATTGCAGTGCTTATTGAGGTACTAAAATGCCGATGATGAACTACGAACGGAGCATATTGGGCCAGGTATAGTTATGAATTAGTTCTACCATAAAAATGGTAAGACCGGAATGGGAAAGTTGAAATGATTTTATATTTTTACGATGCAGTTTCGTTTTATAACGTCATAATTTCTATGCTACTTGCCGGGCTGTAAACTTTTGTGCTTTCGTTAAAATGTTGGTATTTTGCTACTTTATGTTTAGTTCTTGGACATCTAGAACTGAGATAAGAAATGTGGATTTGTCAACGAAATCATGATTACGATTAATGATCTCCAACTTGCTAAATATTAATTCTGGAAAGCGGGAAAGGGAATTTCACTCAACATTTTAGCTCACATAGGAATGAATGTATTAAATGTACTAACACTATCATAACAGCTTGAACTTATTGATAACTAATAAAAAAGTATGATTAGTTCCAGGGCCCCCGTAAGGGCTACTGGCGCCTGTGTGCAAAAAAAGATTTTGGCGCCCCTTAACGCATTTTGGATCATGTTTTTTTATTTATTTTTTTGAAGGTAGGTAGGTGCTTGAAATAAAGCAAAGAACTGAACTTAAGAAGTCATATTTATGTGTAGACTTAAATATCAAAATGAAACAAACCGAATCAAATCATAACAAAATTGAAATAGTCTTGTTCACACCCATTTTAAAGCATTTACTTAACTATATAATGGGGTACAGTCACGTTGTTTATAAATACTAGAATATAACCCAAAACTCAAAATCATATCTTTTTTAGGAACCAATGAGAGAAATATTGCCTTATGTCTACATATATACACACACATATATATATATATATATATATATATATATATATATATATATATATATATATATATATATATATATATAAGTATATATAAAGAACAAAGTTAGTAGGATTTTTGGTTCAGTTAAACAATCTTACGATTATATATATTTCTATTTTCATTAACGTTTCGGTCTGTTACTTTGACCTTTATCAAAATCATTGCATCAATATGTTACAATCACTAAAATAAAAAGACTCATAATAACTTATCGTAAATATCAAAACAGGCTTAACTCACCAGAATTAATTCTGGTACTACTTTCTACTAATACTTAGATATTTAAAGAAATATGCAATATGCAGATTCTTCTGATAAAAAATACCCAGGTAACATCGTTATAAAATCAAAAATGATAGCTAGGTACAATAGAAAAATAAAAAATAGCTATTGTAGTAGCGATATTTTCCGAGACTTTGCTGTTGCAAATTCATCAATAACATCGCTTAAATTTATACCATCAAAAATTTCTTATTCAATTGCTAATATAGCTAGCCCAGACAATCTTTCTTGAAGCATTGTCGATCTTAAATAATTATTAATGATTTTTAACTTTGAAGAAGATCGCTCGCCAGAAGCTAAAGATACAGGTAATATCAGAAGAATTCTTAGTGAAATGCTTACGTTTGGAAGGGTGGAGATTAAATTGTTTCCAAATATATATTGTAAAATACTTTAGGGGTCATCAGGTAATGGAAACAACTCTAACGCTTTAATTTAATTTAACAAATCATTGGAGTCTATATCCTTATTATTCTGATCTGTCAGTCGTTCTTCAAGAACAGGACAACGTTTTGAAAGATCGCTGTCATTTAATTTGAATATGTCGCAAAAAACCCGAAACTATTATCATACTCATTTAATAAGTCAAATCGGTTTTTGAGAGAGCTTAAAGTTCGATCTATAATTTTTAAGAAAAAACTAATTTTAAAGGCTGTTTTTGGATCATGAGGGGTCTCATCTCGGTGTTCATAGCCAAACAGTTTTGGTTTAAATTTCCCCCTGACCATTCTCGGTTGAAGAGATATGATTTTTTTAAGAAAACATTAAATATTCTGCAACAATGATGGTTTGTTTTGGATTCTTTCGGTTTCCATAGAACCTCACTCCGCATTCGTTAACTAGTTTTATCTGACATTTCAAATATTTGAAACAATTGGCTTGTGAATTCCGTATCTACCTACTTTTTATGTCGTGATGCCGAATATGATAGGTTACTACCTATCAGATAATAATCTAATTTAAAAAAAAACAAATTTTATCCACAAAAACATAAACACTTTTCTTCTATAGAATGTTATTGATAAAAATAAATAAAAAATATTCCGTTTATCGTCCAATTTAACTAGAAGACTAAATACCTAATATTCATAGAAATGCAACAAACCTGTGAACATATTAAAAATGAAGTTTTTTTGTACGTTGCTTGGAAAATAACATCATCAATACCTATTTTAATATCTTTGTTTACCTATATTTAATAGATTTGAACCAACTAATCTTTCCTGACCCAGAGGCGCCGACTTATAAAAAATATTGGGGGGCCAATACTTGGGGTCTGAATGTTAGATGATAAATAGTGAAATTTTTAAGCGCCATATGATCAATATTATAACCCAGAAACTCGATAACTCGACACTCCGGGAAACTCGACAAGCCTGACACATTTTTTGCTTTGAAAAATGAAACAAAACATAAACACGCACTGTATTTTCGTAAAAATCTAATTTAATTTACAGTAATAACTATGCTTATAGACTATTACAGAGCTTTGAATAAATGGCTCTAAAAGGACTGAAATTATATTTAAATAAGTCCTAAAGTATGATTAAAAGAATAAAACACAAAATAATGCTGTCGCACAGTAATAGCACTTTGATTAATAAGTGAAATAGCTAATTTAAGCTTACTTTGAAAGAGGTTCAGGGTTCATTAAATAATAACAATATCTCAAAGTTAATGCTTTGAAAATATATAAGTATTTCAAAATAATGAATATAAAAATATTCAAGTATTTGAAAATAACTAAGTAATACAGTACTATAGTATCTAATATAGTAATACAGTACTAAACTAGTATGTACTAATATTTATATTTAATATATAAAATTTAACATTGTGTATGTATTTAATTCTCTATTTTATAAATATTTTTAATATTGCTCTAAATTATTAAAGGTTTAAAATAAAATGCAAACATAATTTTGTGATTTTACAAAGCATAACTTAACTTTTAATTTTCTCAAATTATTGGTGGGGCTCCGCACCCCCAAATGAATTTTTGAGGGGGCTTGGGCCCCTCAGGCCCCATGGAGTCGGCGCCACTGTTCCTGACCCATCTAAGACCTTAACCACGATTTAAGCCTATTGATAATGGTAAATTACCGCTCATTTTTGAATTAAAACTGCGGGCAGCAGTTTAACCCAACCAAGTTAGTCACTAGACTTTATCATATAGGTGGGCTTTATGATATTATATCCGCAAAAAATTAAGTAATTCAAATAGATTGAATAATAGCGCGAACTGTCGTCTACTTACTATCAAATATTTCCACCGTATTCTCAAAATCAGACCCACGAAATCCAACATACCGAAACCTGAAAATTACATATCGAAAAGGAATATAATAGCCATTTTTGTTGAATTTAATTCCTTGAATGTTCCCAATGTGCTCCGTCGTTCGCTATTTTAGAATATTGTGCCAATCGTGGTATAAGACACAGCGCCACGTCTTAGCAATATCCGAAAAAAGCTGAGTATGAAATCATTATTTCGTTTCGCCGTTGGTTTAAATACAAATATTTAGGATACGATCGTTTATTGTAGCACGAAGACGAACTTTTAAAACCATTGTCGAACCAACATGAGTAGCTACTGTAACAAATTAAAATGTTGTAGTCCTAGTTTTATGGTCCGTCCAGGGACCTGCTTTTTGTTGAAAAGTATTTCAAGTTGCCGACGTTTCTAGGATAATGAAATTGTAAATCTGTCGACACTCGGGTCCATTACCCATTAATCATGTCCTAGGAACGTAAAATGACTTCTGTCCCGTTGTTTATAAGCGTTCATTACCTTATTGGTGCAATGTAAATATATATCTCTGTGATTTGAGAAGTTTGTTAAAATAGCGGAAAGAATATTCACAGAAGAATCATTTTTATGTTGTTGAAATTTACTTACTGGGAGAATCAATGTATTGCATAGAGTACATACTCTCTCTCTTTTTCAACTGTCTATCGTCTGTTATTGCTAAAAAAAATAAAAAATAAGTGATTTAGTATATAAATATATATATATATATATATATATATATATATATATATATATATACAGGGAGTTCCTTAACGACATGCTAATATTTGAGGGAATGATTCTTCGACTCATTTTAAGAAAAAAACTACTTTTAAAAGTATGTCCTAAAAGTCTTAACTTTTGAGATACAGGGTGATAGAATTTTGAAAAAAATCATTGTTTTAATAATAACTGAGATAGTAGGTATTGTAGACAACTTTATAAAATTTGGTCTTCTATGCATCAAGGTGGATTTTGTGATGTACGAAAATTTTCAATTTCTCTATCATTAGCGTTCGTACAGGTTTTGCAATGAATATTTTTGGAAAAAAAATCTTGCTGAGCAAATTTAATTTTATGGATTTTCTCTGTACGACGCATGGTTTTCGCTTAAAAAAATAAAAATTGTTTTACTTCAGGATCAATTCTTCTAAAATGTGGTGCAATGTGGAAATGTTTGTGCATCGACTGAAAGCAAATTAAGAGATCAGATTTCTTCCAAATGTACAAAAAATGTACCGAATATTATAGAGTTGTCTACAATATTATCTCAGTTATTGCTAAAAAAAATATTTCTTTTCAAAATTGTATCACCCTGGGGGCCGTTCAAGTATTACGTAACGCAATTTTTGAAGATTTTTGACCCTCCCTCCCCCCTATGTAACGCTCCGTAACGTTTTCACGAACCCCTCCTCCCCCCCTATAAACGTTACGTAACACCCAAGTGACTATTTTTACCTAAAAGTCACAAATATGTTGCGCAAAGTACCGGAAAGTTGCTAAAATACCGTTTTTATTATTTTAATCGTGTTTTCGTTAATAATAAACAAAACAAGAGATTATTATTTAATGAACAATCATACATATAATGTGATATGTTGAAAAGGGCTCAAATTTGTCCTAATAAACTTTTACTACTAATCTTACATATAATTATGCCGTTTTCCTGACTTAGCCCTGTCGTTGCATACATTTTTAGCTAACTTCATCCACCATTATTTTTCTCATGCATTATTCAATTTTCGCTTATTAGCAGGTTTTCAAGCAAAGTTGGACCTAGGCCCAAGATAGTTTTTCGTTTCATGACATTTCAGGATGCTTGGCATCAAAAACCCAATTTCAAAAGTCTCTCTTTCTCTACATATGTATATATATATATATATATATATATATATATATATATATTTATATATATATTTATATATATATATTATATATATATATTATATATATATATATATTAATAGAATATTATATATATATATATATATATTATTATATATATATATATATATATATATATATATATATATATATATATATATATATATATATATATATATATATATATATATATATATATATATATATATATATATATATATATATATATATATATATATATATATATATATATATATATATATATATATATATATATATATATATATATATATATATGTTCGTTTGTATGTAGGTAGATAGTTTTGTATGATATCTTGAATGTGATGGCTTTTAGTACGAATTGGTTGGGGGGTTAGATAATAATAAATAATATATCTTGTTTACACGATAAAGGGCGCAATTTTGGAGCAATAGAGTGGAAAGTAGGTATGTGGGTACCTAGTTTCATATGATATATTGGGTGGGATTGCTCTCGGTACGAATTAGTTGGGGGATTAACCTCGGGGAGGAAATAAATCTTGTTTACACGATAAAAGGTGCAATTTTGGAGCAATAGGGTAAATAGGGTATGTAAGTAGATAGTTTCGTATGATATTTTCGTATGATATTTTGGGTGGGATTACTTTTGGTGTCAATTGGTTAGGTGGTTGGCTCCCCGGGGAGGAAATGAATATTTTATACACGTTAAAGGGCGCTATGTTGGAGCAATAGGGTTGAAACCTCGTGAGTAGGTAGTTTAGAATGATATTTTGGATTATACTGGTTTTGGTGGTTTGATTGGGAAGTTGAACTCTCTCAAAGGTAGAAAATGATTCTCGTTTACGCGATACATGTCTCAATTTTGCAATAGGTTTGAAAGTTGGTAGGTAGATAGTTTCTTATGTCATTTTGGATGGGGTTTGTTTTGGTACGAATCGGTCAAGGGGTTGAGCCACAGGGGAGGAAGTTAATCTTGTTTACCTGATAAAGGGTGCAATGTGGAAGCAATGGGGTTCAACGTTTGTGATCTGAATAGAAGGAAGGCTGGTTCGAATTTGGGAAAAAAATTCAATTAAATAAGTAGATTTTTCGAATTGGATACGGTATAATAACCTGCGTCCTTAATGCAGCTTGCTGCGATAGTTTTTTTTCATTTAAAAACACTGAAATAAAATAACATATTTATTTTCTTTGGCAATGCAATTAGAAACGGAACCTAAAAAATCAGCCATAATACAAATATGTAAAGTAGTTATGTAAAAAAACAATTCAGTTGGAGTTTCTGTTTCTTTGCCCACTCAGACTGCATTTGCACACAGAATTGTGTGATGTGAAGTAGACCCCACAGGTTCCACATATTCTGTTCTTGAAGTCGAATTGTAATGATGGTCGAAATAAATCGTACGGCATCTGCCTGAACCCTTACAGAGGAGGCGACAGATCAACGGACAACCTCACAAGAAGTAGTGAATACTTGCATGATCCTTTGTTTAGCTGACTAGGTACCGTGAGCTTGCTTGGGGTCTGAAGGATTTGGCATGGGCACGGTGGCGGCAGGAAGTATTATTCGGAAAGGATGATTTCAATGCACTCCTCAAGACGAAACAGCAGAATTCCTACGCGCATTTAATTACTTGAAAAAAATGTTGTGAGTCACGGACTTGAGCGCTTTACCATTTTTATTTATTCTTTAGCCGTTTTCTAAATTTCGTTCTCATTTTATGGCACAGTTGCGGCAGCAAGTCAGCATGAGAGCCTTTATAGTCCAAAAACAGCAGATGATGCAAATCTCTTTTGAGGACATTACAGTATGAAGTCACTTCTACAACACTTACTACAGCAATGTGCTCCTGTGTATTACGTGTTTAAAACACTTAATGAAAACTGGCAACGGAAACAAAATATAAATGACGAAGAATACAGTCGAGGTATTCCCCATGAAACATAAATGGATAGAGTAGCCAACTTGGGACAACAAAATAAAACTGACTTACAATACAATCAAGGGATTCCCCGTAAAACATAAACGAAAAGAGTTAACAACTTCGGAGATTCAAATTCTCTAGTTTTTTATTTCAATAAAAATCAATGTTACGTAACGCGTTGTTCGAAGCCCCCTCCCGCCCCTGTAACGCATCGTAACGTTTTACAAGACCCCCCCTCCCCCCAAATTGCGTTACGTAATACTCAAAAGTTAAAATTTTCAGGATATATGTTCATAGATAGGTTTTTTTCTTAAAATGAGTCAAAGAATTATCCCCTTAAATATTAGCATGTCTTCAAGGAATACTCTGCATATATATATATATATATATATATATATATATATATATATATATATATATATATATATATTAATATATAAATATATATATATATATATATATTTATAATTATATATATATAATATATATATATAGTATATATATATATATATATATATATATATATATATATATATATATATATATATATATATATATATATATATGTAATAAAAGCGTTAAACTCAAGTAAGAAAATCAATATATATTTGATAAATTACTAAAGTGGTATCTTACTCCTGGATCACGATTTTCTAAATTTTTTTATGTCTGTTATATCATATACCTATATAATATATCATGTAATATATATATATATATATATATAAATATATATTTATATATATATATTATATATATATATATATATTTATATATATATATATATATATATATATATATATATATATATATATATATATCTATATATATATATATATATATATATATGTGTGTGTATTTTTTTACCCGGTACATATTGGCATCTTATTAGACCAAATGAGATGGAGTTTGTTTTCCAAGCAGACCAAAAATATTAAAATTTGTGTAGGTAAATTAAAAAAAAATGTGGGTTTCTAATCTGCGGGGAAAGGAGCGTCGGGAAGGAGCATTCAAGATATTTATATAATTATAGAAAATTATATATAAATAAGTAGCTATGTATAATTATATATGAGTTTGTGACCATATAATTCTATATGATTTTATATAATTTTATATAATCATGAGCAATGTCTGTTTGTTTGCTGATATCACTTTGCTAAGCAATGCTCTGGTAGTAGGTAGGTATACATAAAAAACAAGAATATTTGATCAATTTTGATTTCAATAAATTAACAATTTTCCTTAAAGTTATGATAAAAAAAATTAGATATTCAATATAATTTCATACCTATAAAATTGAAACAAGGAATTGAAAGTCAATTTTTTTTTCTAAACTGTTCACAAATTGTTTTATTTTATCAACTAATTTTGTATAATAAGAATAACAGTTCATCTTAAATGCTGGAGTGGGGGCGCCACTATCAAGTTTCTGCCCCGGTTCGAAAAATACGTATATCTATCCAACACTGAAATTTACTCAGCTATAAAAATAATGACCGCAATATTAACAATAATGTATCAAATCATAATGACCAACACATTGAATCTCTAACTGTAGTTAAGTATATTATAAAAAAATTACTTGAATTATCCTCAGATAACATTAATTATACCTACTCAGATTATTTTCAAATTTAAAATTATTAAATTATATAAAAAAATTATATAAAAATAGTTGATGGAATCCGTCGTTACTACGTGATAATTTAACATGATGAACAAAAACAAAACTTGAGTTACTACGTTTATTATCACAAAAATATACTTGGAAAAATATAACACTGCGAATTCAATTTGGGTCACTAGATCATCATCGGGCAGATTGAGTTAAGAACTGAATTCATAAATATAGATTTGCGCTTACGGACGGGAAAGAATTATTGCAGGTACCTAAATAGACAAGAGGAACATATTTCAAGAAGGGCTAATTGAGTGGATTTCCCAAATTGGTACAATAAAATGTTCTTAGAAAATTCATTATTGTTTGAATACACCAAATATAGGAGAATATATCAAGTCAACCTGGTCGTTCAGCAAGATATATTTTGCATTATTTAACTATATTATTTAGAATCATTAGAAATTTTTAAACTCATAGTCCGGGGAAGTAAGTATATAGAGAGGAAAAATTAAAAAGTAGGGGTTACTATTTTTTTTAAGTAAGTAAACTGACCCCTCATCGCTTTCCTAAATTTCTGACCAAATCCCGTGAGAGCTCGAAACACAGCTTGCAAGCACATTTTAAAGCACTAAAATTCGATGATTTTTTGCTTATAACTTTTTCTGATGTACTCGCACAAAAAAATCGTAGAGATCAAATTCACAGTAACTTTTATGCCCTACACGATGACGTAAGTCGACTTTTGAAATGAAAATTTTTTCGACTCAAAATTTTCCAAAAAATGAAAATTGTATCGAAAGGTCGTGTTTTAACCGGCAACCATACTGAAAATAACCATATCGAGATCAAGACATAAGGAAACATAGATGGTGTGCTATAAAAAATGTACGTATTTTCAGATTTGCAAAATTCAAAATGGCGGCCGCAAAAATCGAATATATATATATTTTTTTCAATCACGCTTCCTCCTGAAAACATTAACGATATCGAAACGCGGTTGGTTGCAATCGATCGGGGAAAAGTTGTAGTTTTAGGCATAAAATGAAAAAAAATTTTATAAATTATTTTACATAACTTTTTTTGAAAATTTATTAGAAAAAATTTTGTTTGTTGAGTTTTTCCTCATTTTTGCATTAAAAAATAAAGTCAATCATTATACTCATACTCGTAATGTATTTGCCGTTGAAAAACGCGTATTTCAAAAAAAAAATTGTTCAAATACAATAATCAGAAGCCGAGATATAGAAGCTCAAAGTTCGCTTCGTACTGTGACCATACTATTAAAAATTAAAAATGCGCGTGTGTTAGTGAAGACCCGTTGGGGTGCTCGGCGACAATGGTCTCCCCGCCACTACGCCGAGCAGCTGCCGCGATCATATTCGGGCGAACGCGGCAAGACTACTGATTTATTTTTGATGTAGCTAGTGACCCAAAGTTCTTTTAAATCTGTATTTAATCACCACACAGGTGAAACAATCTAATGCAACAATAAGAATTTGAAAATTTTTAATAGTATGGTCACAGTACGAAGCGAACTTTGAGCTTCTATATCTCGGCTTCTGATTATTGTATTTGAACAATTTTTTTTTTGAAATACGCGTTTTTCAACGGCAAGTACATTTTGAGTATGAGTATAATGATTGACTTTATTTTTCAATGCAAAAATGAGGAAAAACTCAACAAACAAAATTTTTTTTAATAAATTTTCAAAAAAAGTTATGTAAAATAATTTATAAAATTTTTTTCATTTTATGCCTAAAACTACAACTTTTCCCCGATCGATTGCAACCAACCGCGTTTCGATATCATCAATGTTTTCAAGAGGAAGCGTGATTGAAAAAAATATATATATATTCGATTTTTGCGGCCGCCATTTTGAATTTTGCAAATCTGAAAATACGTACATTTTTTATAGCACACCATCTATGTTTCCTTATGTCTTGATCTCGATATGGTTATTTTCAGTATGGTTGCCGGTTAAAACACAACCTTTCGATACAATTTTCATTTTTTGGAAAATTTTGAGTCGAAAAAATTTTCATTTCAAAAGTCGACTTACGTCATCGTGTAGGGCATAAAATTTACTGTGAATTTGATCCCTACGATTTTTTTGTGCGAGTACATCAGAAAAAGTTATAAGCAAAAAATCATCGAATGTTAGTGCTTTAAAATGTGCTTGCAAGCTGTGTTTCGAGCTCTCACGGGATTTGGTCAGAAATTTAGGAAAGCGATGAGGGTTCAGTGTACTTACTTAAAAAAAATAATAACCCCTACTTTTTTTATTTTTCTCATTGATAGATTTTTTGATCTTACTTCCCCGGACTATCAATCATAATGCAAAAGACGTCTTGCTAAACGACCAGATTGACTTGATTTATGTTTAGTGTATTCAAACAATAATGATTTTTCTAAGAACATTTTATTGTACCAATTTGGGAAATCCACTCGATTAGCCCTTCTTGAAATATGTTCCTCTTGTCTATTTAAGTACCTGGAATAATTCTTTCCCACCCGTAAGCGCATATCTATAATTCTGTATTTAGTTCTTAACTCAATCTGCCCGATGATGGTCTAGTGACCGAAATTGCAATCGAAGTGTTATATTTTTCAAATTATTTTTGTGATAATAAATTTAGTAAATTCAAGATTTGTTTTTTGTTTATTTAATTTATTTCTACCAGAGTCTCAGAATTTATTTCTGTTTTTCTAGATTGTCAAACAATGATTATTTTTCATGATCACTAGGTATAGTATAATGATATACGTGTTTGCATTGTTAAAAGAACTAACATCCTTTACAAGATGCTGTCCCTATTTCAAAATTCGTCATGTAGACGTGTTTATAAATGTCTTAAAATATTTTGACAACTGTCAACTATACATCACTATCAAACAAAAGGAATAATGTGTACCTATAAAATTTACAACACCAGAAGCATTCGATTCATCTTCACAACCATTTAGGTTATTGAAAAGATAGCAAAAATAGGGCCAAGGTCCTTCACCGAAATTGGAACAGGGAATAAAAGGCAAAAGTGTGTCGTAAATTTTTCGACGGAAGCTATTTGGGTTAATTTTAGTTGAAAAGGACTTCATGACTCAATTATCGGTTGAAGGGACACTGAGAGGAAAATAAATAAACATCAGAAATTTCGAATCAATAAGTTATTTCAAGGATTTTTCAAGTAGCAATAATTGGTTAGTTTGAATGCTTATAGTAGGTATTGATAACAAGAACCTGATTATTTAACAAGTAACATTTGCTTATATAAATGTATATATATATATATATATATTATATATATATATATATATATATATATTTATATATATATTAATATATATATATATATATATATATATATATATATATTTATATATATATATATATTATATATATATATATAAATATATTTATATATATATATATATATATATATATATATATATATATATATATATATATATATATATATATATATATATATATATATATATATATATATATATATACAGGGCCGTAGCCAAGGGGGCGGCAGAGAGGGCTGAGCCCCCTCTAGAATTATTTAAGCCCCCTTTAGATAAGAGATATAGATAAAGATACAAACCATAAACGTTTATATCTGCGATAAAACATAAAACTAGCCTAGTTACTAACAAATCTACCTAATTGTAAAACTGACTTAAAATTATTTATTTGCGGTATCTTTTAACCGGCAAAACACGTTGACGTTTTTCATCCTAAAATAAAATAGCGACAAACGAGCGGCTACTAGCAGTGTTGCCAGATTTTTCAGAACCGTGTTGCACTCTAGACGCTGATTTGTCGTCCAAAAGCGCAACCGTGGTTTCGACAAGTTAACGGGGAAACATTGGTAACGAATATTTTTGCATATAAAATTCACTTATTTTAGCAGTTATTTCATACGTGTTTTGCTGCTAATGTGTCGCCCAAAATCGCAATCATGATTTTTTCGCAACCACACGAAAAAAATAGTGCTCCCAACATGTTGCCTACTCGTCCAAAAACCAATAATAGGTATTTTCGAGATTTTTTACTTAAATTACTATTACAATCAAAACCACGATTCTGTTACAAATATCTTTATTTTTATATAAACTGTTCACAAGACATCATTACATCATCATCATCTTTGTCTGTGCTTGAAGTTGTGGATTGGTTATGCTACTGATACATATCAGAATTAAATTTTGCATACATAGCTTTGCAAGCCTCAAATTCTTTACAGCAAATCTCATTTATTGCAATGCAAGTGAGATCTAATTGAAACAACTGAATTTAACATTTTTAGTATCATTTTGTTTCGAATTTTACATCATTTAACAATATTCATCAATGAAAATATCCTCTCCACGAATGCATTGGATGACGGTAAACTTAGAAGAGTAAATGCAAATAGAGCTAAATCTTCAAACATGAATTTGTAGGCTGCATTTTTTAAATCTATATTAACCTCCCTCCAAAAAGTAGATCTATGATATTAACGTCTATAGATATATTTATTTGTTTATATTTAATGATGAAAGTACATTTTTATTTTTTTTAATATTTCTTATTTCTATTTGTTTTATTTATTTTTTTTATGAGAGGTTTTTTATTTATTATTTTTTATTAGAATAAACTTTTTCATTTTTCCAAAATGTTTTTCAATCAATATTCGTTTTCCAGTATACACTTCTAGGTAAAAAGACAGAAAAAGCTGTATATTCTTGTTTTTCACGTATATTTATTTCAGTACCTACTATGTAGAAAACAAGCCCCCTCAAGAATTTGTTTGGCTCCCTCTAGAAAGCAGTGGTGGCTACGGCCCTGATTGTATATATATATATATATATATATATTTATATATATAGGTACCTATATATATATATATATATATTTATATATATATATATATATATATATATATATATATATATATATTTATTTATATATATATATTTTTATATATATATATATATATATATATATATATATATATATATACCTATATAAGTATATATATATATATATATTCATATATACAGAAATGGTGGTCTTAGTCTTGAAAAGTTGTATATATATAAATATATATATATATATAAATATAAATATAAATATAAATATATATATATATATATATATATATATAAATATATATATATATATATATATATACATATATATATATATATATATATATATATATATATATATACCTATATAAGTATATATATATATATATTCATATATACAGAAATGGTGGTCTTAGTCTTGAAAAGTTGAAAAGTTCACTTTCCCAAAAATGAACGTTAGTATAATTATTCATATTGAAGATTTAAAAGGCACAACTAAACTTTTAATAGAAGATAATTGAACTTTGAACTACCACATAAAAATCAAAGCGACTTGGCAGCTACCTACTAGATGTTTTCGATTTCATTTGCAGAAGATACGTTCGTGTATGATGTATTTCAATTGTTTATCAAGAAACTATTGCTTTTACATAAAAATACAAGACGTCAAAAAGTTTAGCACTGATTCATTCTTTTCAGCACATATTTTTAAATCAAGAAATTTCAATTTGTTGAGGAATTCCAGTAAAACATTGAATAGAGTTTGTATATTTCACCCCTTCAAAAGATCCCTAAAAATTCAAAAAAATATTCATCGGTAGCCTTTTTATTGATAGAAAACGCCCACAAAATATCACTCATTTAACACAGCAATTTCAATTTAAAAAAAAATTATAGATATATAACTATTTTCATCATTTTTGGAAGGGTGTAACTTCTCATCAAAAACAGGCCTTAAAACTGCTAGTTTGGAAACACCCTGTGTATATATTCATATATATATATATATATATATATATATATATATATATATATATATATATATATATATATTGATGATTGAAAAAAAAAATTGCATGTATCAAACTGAAGAAATGAATCGATATTAGTTAAGAAATGACAAGAAAACAAAACTACTTATTTTTTAATAAACCCAATGTGTATATTTTCAGCTGTTATTGTTTAGCTTGATATTGACTGATATGTAGGTACTACGTTCATATTTCTCTTCCTTCTTTTTCATATTAGGAACATTATGGAAATAATAATAAATAATACAAACGAATAAATAAAGAGCAGTAGGTATTTCATATCCATATATTTTGAACACAAGATGAAATTATACCAATTATCTCATAAATATGATTATAGGAGTAAAGTTTTTTTTGGGATTCAATATTGATCATCAATAATAATGATAAATGATAAATAGTCATCACTAGGTAACAGAAATATCCAAGAAGCCTTGAATTTTCGAGATTCTCTAATTTATATTAATTTATTTATTTTTTAGAAAAAGTTTATCATACTCTTGATAAATTTTGTGTTGTATTGTAGGTATTGTAAATTGAATAAAATTGTGGCGAAAAGTCTAATGGAATTATGCCAATAATAAAATGAAATATTTTATATGCTTTCTCTTCACGTAGCCTGTCGTTATTTTATAAATATTAAGAACTGATACTGTGAAGTTTCGAACTGTGCATCATCAGAGACGCTCATTTGACCCCAGCAATACCTTATGTTTTGCTATGTCGGCAACTGGATTTCTGTAAATAGACTACAAAGTGAAGTTCGCCTAATCGCAGTGGTAATAAACTTAAAATTGCCAAAATAATTGCGTAGAATTTTCATCACTGTATATTTAACAAAAATAAGATGCGATTTTGAACAGTTCGTCATCAGCGAAGCTCAGTTAACCCCAATGTCCTGCTTCAAAGCTTCCTTGTTTCTTAATACCTAAGCATCCATCATAACAAGAACTCAAGTTACCAATTCCGCTTACGCCCCTGCTTATTAATAAATGACGTGGCGGACGTAGAACAGCAGAAAGACGCAATCGGCCAGATTTATGAAAGGAATCAGCCTGAGCAGCCAGCGCCGCTATCATGGCCGATAATGGAGCCCCAACATTTTTATCGACGCTTCCGCCATGCTCATTGGCTCGTGGCAAGAACGGCGTGACCTCCTATTGGTGAGCGTAAATTGCTGGGGGAAAAACGGAGATAAAACGTCAAACTATCTTGGATGCCGGGAGCATTAGTTGGCAGATACGGATTTAGGTGTTGTTTTAATTCAAATACATATACCTATACAAGGGCGCACCCAGGATTGAGTTTCGGAGAGCCCCCCTCCGAAACTCAATCCTGGGTGCGCCCTTGTATAGGCATCAAAATGTAACATTTAATTAAGAAATTGAATAATTTATTCATTAAATAAGAACTCACATATATGTTGTATATGAAACAAAACATATAGGTATTTACCAATTGTACTATTGTACAAAATTCGCTAGATCAACAAGTAAAATTTATGTAAGAAACAACATTTACTCCTCAAATTCTTTTGTTACTATTATAAATCTCGGGGGGGGCTGCAGCCTCATGGCTCCCCCCTGGGTGCGCCACTGCATATATATATATATATATATATATATATATATATATATATATATATATATATATATATATATATATATATATATATATATATATTTATATATAATATATATATATATATACCTATATATATATATATATATATATATATATATATATATATATATATATATATATATATATATATATATATTATATATATACCTATATAGGTACATATATATATATATATATATATATATATATATATATATATATATATATATATATATATATATATATATATATATATATATATATATACCGTAGAACGGGGCTAAATTGGAAATGCGGGGATAATATTTTAGAATTCATAACCTGTAACTGGCATATCCTGTTTAGGTACAACACAATCCCGCGTAAACTACACTGTAATAGTATAGTACCTACATAACGTTTCTTATTTTTAGATGATTTCAGTATTCGTAAGCGTGGTAATGGTCTGTTAGACATTGAAAGTGAGGCAGAAAATCAACCAATATTTGAGCCTGTCAATCTTTCAGTGCTAGTGCGTCGTGGGTGGGAGTTGTAGCTGTTAAGTTTCATATAAAAATAGGTGTTGATGTTAGTATCATTTTGCAAAAAAGTTATAAACATTATGCCACCCCAAAATTTTTTATGGACCTTTTTGAAGATCGGGGCTATTCTGGATGACATATTTATAATCATTCCAAAATATCCTCGGTCTTCGAAAATCACCCCATTCTTTAAATTATCAACGCTACGTACCTTTTTTTATTCTCAATTTAAAAATTTATGTTTTCCAATTTAACCCCATATACGAGGTAACTATAATTTATGCGTTATTCTTACCGATTCTAAAATATCCCCGACCCACGAGGCTATTTTAGACGGGCCTAAAACAATTTTTTCAGTCCCCTGTAAGAATGGGGACCTATTTATCATAGAATAATATTAGGTCGTATATAAACCTATACAAAAAGCATATCAAAATAGATTATTTTATATTAAGTACTCTTTCTGCAATATTAAAAACAATGAAAAAAGTTTAGAATAGCTCCGTTCTACGGTATATATATATATATATATATATATATATATATATATATATATATATATATATATATATATATATATATATATATATATATATTTATATATTTATTTATATATATAAATATATATATATATATATATATATATATATATATATATATATATATATATAAGTATATATATTTCGCTCTTTTTCCTGGGCTTTTTTCTCTTTTTCGTCACGAATGTAAAGAAAAAGATATAATATGTCGAAGTTGAAGATTGAGTGCTCCGCCATTCCTGAGTTCATCTCTGTAGAATAGGATCTTCTTCCATACTTGGTTTCCCTTGGAAACATGAATATTTTGTGAATTATATTCGTTTGCCAACGTGAAGTTTAGATGATTCTCATATTATACACTGAAAATTTCATCCACATTTCCGTGTATTAGATTCTGAATGAAGCATATTGTAACAAACCCTTTCCAGCTATTAAAAATGTAAATTTGTTACAAGAAAATAATTTAGGACCTTCTGTTTCAATTCAGTATAATATTGAATAGAAATACTATAAATATATTAAAATTGAAACATCTTTATTTTACTAACAATTGAAACTTTCCAACTATAGCCTCTGGCTGCAAAACAAATAAAAAACGTAATTGTAAGTATAAGACTATTATCAACAATATATTGATGGGATTGAAATTTCTACAATATAGAGACCGATACTTGATGAAAGTGAATGAACAATTGAAAAAGGGTACTTTTTTAGTTTTGAAGATGGTAAACTGTATCCAAACGGATAATTATGATATAATTTTAAATTCTTGAAAATTTAACATTATTTTTGTAATTATGCATTCAGATCTAAAAGATGTATGTAAATTTGGTCATATATGTATGTATATATATATATATATATATATATATATATATATATATATATATATATATATATATATATATATCTATATCTATATATATATATATATATATATATATATATATATATATATATATATATATATATATATATATATATATATATATATATATATATATATATATATATATATTTTCCTTTTGATTTGTTTTCTTGGGTAATTAAGTCTATTTATAACTGATGGTATATCTATATTTACATCCACAAAAATATATTTAACGTTTCAGCAATCACTGTTGCCTTCATCAGAAATTTTTGTTGTTGTCATCCATAGCTAAAATTTAAATTAACATAGTACAATACAGCAAATTAAGTTGACAAAAAAACAAAAACAAGAATACACAAAAACAAAACAATCTACCTTCCTTCCGTACACAGGAGTGGCAAATTCATTTAAAATTACATGTAATTATCAGGTATAAAACGAAAACAATGTTGACAGACGGAAGAACAGTATACGTTTGAATTAAACTGAAATATAATGTGCAGTGAAATACATATATTTATCGAGCGGTTTTGAAACAGCTGATTATTTTTTGTAAAACAACTGAAATGGATAGTCGGTATATAACATGTGAGCTGGTTATAGGAATTATTTCTTTTGTTATGGTAAAATGTTTGTGTAGAATTTTCTCATAAGATTTGTATCAGCTTTGGCGTTAACAGTATTTTCACCTTTCTTTTGGATTTCAATCATTTCCATAATTTCACGTTTTTCAATCAAAAGGAAAATATATGAAAAAGGTCTAAGAAATCAAGAAAAAATCCGAAAAGCAAATATATATATATATATATATATATATATATATATATATACCTATATATATATATATATATATATATATATATATATATATATATATATATATATATATATATATATATATATATATTCCGCTCTTTTTCCTGGGCTTTTTTCTCTTTTTCGTCACGAATAATTTGAACCTATTTCGAACATTACGTGGGTAAAGTTTTCTGTGGTTTCCCTTGCCATCTAATAATAACAGATTTGTATGTTAATATTGGACTGAATAGCACGTAATAAATAACAAAGAACGGCCACAGCCGAAAAAAATTTCAGTAAGACATAGTAGTCTTTTTCTATTCAAATTTTTTCAAATCAATAAATGTCAAAGAAATTTCAATTTTTTCAAAACTTTTGATAAAGCCACGAATATCGTGGCGAAACGTCAACTTTTTAATAAAATCGAGTTTTTTGAGATTCAACAAGCCTGTTATTGCTAATAATTATCAAAAGACTAGAAAGAGTTCACAGGCAACAACAATTCGAATGAATAATTAAATATTGCAAGCTGAAAATATGGCAATGATCCCAAACTTTTTCAAGAATGTGGAACAACAGCACGGGCAACAAGCAGTTATTATTTTGAAAAATCTTTGTTCACTCAACAAGAAGATTACCAATCTGAAGTCAAGAAGAATTTTTTTACTGCGTTGCAAGCATGAAAATCTGTGTCCTACATCCCTTGAGCTGAGAGTTTCAAACGTTGTTCTAGATTGTGAGTACCTTTTTAGAAGATTTGAAATTCTAAATAAAAATTTCATTAAAAAAACCCTAAATTTAATAATTACCGACACTGTTAAAAATATCAACATTTTAACGAAACAAATAAATACTCTAACTAACACATTACAACAAATACTTCCAAATGAAATTTTACTTAATTTTTTACAACATGAAGAAATTAAAAACAATAACCTCAGTAAAATCAATAAGAACAGACACATCAAAAAATTAAACAAACTATTATCTAACCAATCACCACAAACAATAGTAGAAGCAACATCACATGAAAATAGTGTAATTAATACCACTACCACTGTTTTACCTTTTTTCGTCGAAGAAACATTAAATTTAGACCCCAAACACTCTATAGAAATTAATAATATCAAACAAATACCAATTAATAATATTATAGCTAACATAGAAAAAGGTATTTCAAATTTATGTCCTGAAAATCAAAATTCCATTAGACAAAAAGTAGCACAAACTATAAAAACTCACCACAATAAATACAAAAATGAAAAACGAACATTACATAATACAAAAACTATCAAAAACTTATATCAAACCAAACAATTCATCAAATCTAATCCACAACTAACAATAACTAAATCAGACAAAGGAAACAAAACAGTTATACTAGAAACTAATACATACAAACAAAAAATTACTGCAATGCTTAGTGATTCATCTACATATAAACAAATTAAAAAAGATTTAACTAAGACTCTGATACCTATATATATATATATATATATATATATATATATATATATATATATATATATATATATTTATATATATATCTATATATATATATATATATATATATATATATATATATATCTATATATATATATATATATATATATATATATATATAAATATATATATTATATATATATATAATATATATATATATATATATATATATATATATATATATATATATATATATATATATATAAATATATATATATATATATATATATATATTTATATATATATATATATTCATATAGAAGGTTTTTTTATATAATTATATATGTAAAGAGGTTGGTCGATTTGCTGCTGCAATTTTTTTGTAATATTTGGTTTTGGTTTCGTGTTTAATCCAATGTGTCATTAAAAAATGGAATATATAAGTACAAATAAGATACCTGAAACTGGCATTATTCATATTTTTTTATAGCAATCCATTAGAATATATTGAAATTAAAACAATATTCCATTCAGGGAAATCTGCTTGAGATTTTCAAAATCGTTAAATAGGCTCTAATGCCTGCTTTATCATCTAGTTCTTGACTGTGATAATTAAATGAATATTAATATAAGTCCATCGGAAACTAAGTTCATTTGGTAAGAGCATTATAGTCCACCCTACTTCCATATAATGGGCTCCGCTGCCTCTTTTAATATATTTGTTGGAAAATGCTGAATATTGAATAACAATGCCATGGAAACGCTGGTGGAAATGGGGTGGTGGAAATCGCTCGGCAGCGTTCATATGCATGTAATCTAGTTCGTGAAATAAATAGCTGTATAATAAATTGCTGTGTTCCCTCGCTTCACAGGGGTGGTATGTGGGCGGCAGTCTCCCGATTAGAGAGGTAGGGACGAGAGCGAGTCAGCTGGAGTTTTTCATTAATGCATTTTTGAACCGGTGTTTAATCTAAATATATAATATGTGGAATACTTTATTGATTTTCGTGATACTTTTCATCATACATACTTATATAGTATTGCTTATTTTTTCTCAAATATAATTTGTTTAGTTGATTCAAAATAAATAAATATTATGGTAAATTGGTGTGTCTATTTTTCTCTGACTTTTCGCGTTATATAGAAGCCATATTGTAAAATAACTATGGGTAGTAGGTACATATGAGGTCATATTTGGATTCAGCGGATAAAACTAATACGAAGGGTAACAAATATCGAAAAAAAAATGTTTCAAATCGATAATTCATGCTTCATATTGACTTTACTTGCATCGAGACGAATTTAGGAATATAAATTAGTTAGGTATAATTGTCACATCGGGTTTGATATTTGTGATTATATGACTCATGTGTGAATAAGCCAATAGAATTCATGAATTTTGCATAACTACTGCGTATAGATAAGTGAATATACCCTTGACGACGTGATATAATCGTTTTGGTGTTTCGCCTCGTGTCAAAATATGAATGTTTCCATATTGACGATGTTTTCACGTTTGTCAAAAAAAATTAATATTTTTCATTCGTTATATAATCGTAACGAGAACCAGTTCGAGCAAACGAAAATAATCGTTATACTGACCTCGTCACTCGACGTATTTTTTAAAACATCACTCCAGCTGCGCTCTCGTGATGTTTCGCAAAATACGTCTCGTGACTCGAAAGTATAATCGATTATTTTCGATGCTCTTGTGGTATTATTACTGATTATATAACTCATGTGTGAATAAGCCAATAGAATCCGTGAATTTTGCATAGTTACTGCGTATTGATAAGTAAATATACCCTTGACGACGTGATGTAATCGTTTTGGTGTTTCGCCTCGTGTCAAAATGTGATATACCTACCTAATTTAGATGATAGTACTATAGTTTGTTATTCATGTTAGTATACTGCGAGGAAATTCCTAATTCCCTGTTAAACGAGGAGCCGGGATGTATTGTGAATGTAGAGTTCTAGACGCGGAATACATATAACCAGCTCCCTTGGAAAGTTGTTTGATAATTTTTTAAATTATTGAAGAATTTTTCATGTACACTTTATGTAGGATTAATATTTCACTAAAATAAATTTAATAAGGGAGAGTTTATCATATGTAATTGATCATTCAATAAATTATCGAAATTTTTCCTAATATTGCTTCTAATAAATTAAGTTTATAGCCTTCCTTCTTTTTATGTTATATTTCGAATTCGTCATTGAAGCGATTATATTCCAGCATGTTTTTTTTAACTCGAGGGACCTACAGTTTAACGCCGGTTCCGAACGGCCAATCGGCTTGTAAACTATATACATTACCCAACAATTTTCAATCATATAATTATAACCACTAAATTCCGGACATACACAAAACCCAAGAGCGAGGTGGGACTCGAACCCACAATCCTCGGTTTACAAACGGTTAAAGGTTCACCTTACCGCTGGTCTACCGAGGCCTCATTTTAGCATGTGTATGAATATGTCGAATCTGTTTTTTTTCTTATCGTAACATCTTTTATGTTCAGATCTTCAAACTCCGAAGTTTCTGCCGGTTTGGTCAACATATAACATAGGCATGTACCGCAAGTTAGCTTATGAAAACTTGCAGGGCCGTAACCAGCATTGGTTTCTAGAGGGGGCTGAACAAATTCTTGAGGGGGCTGAACAAATTCTTGAGGGGGCTTGTTTTTCACATAGTACTAAAATAAATATACGTGAGAAAAAGATAGGAATATACACCTTTTTCTGTCTTTTTACCTAGAAGTGTATACTGAAAAACGAATATAAATTGAAAAACATTTTGGAAAATAAAAAAATTTATTCTAATAAAAATAATAAATAAAAAATCTCCCCTATAAAACTCTAAATAAAAAAAGTTAAAAAAAAAATTAAAATTTACTTTCATCATTAAATATAAACAAATAAATATATCTATAGACGTTTATAAATCATAGTGCCACTTTTTGGAGGAAGATTATAGATTTAAAAAATGCAGCCTACAAATTCATGTTTGAAGATTTAGCTCTATTTGCATTTACTCTTCTAAGGTTACCGTCATCCAATTCATTCGTGGAAGGGATTAAATGTAAAATTCGAAATAAAATGATACTAAAAATGTTAAATTCAGTTGTGTCTACTAGATCTCACTTGGAAATAAATGAGATTTGCTGTAAATAATTTGACCCTTGCAAAGCTATGTATGCAAAATTTAATTCTGATATGTATCAGTAGCAGAACCAATCCACAATTTCAAGCACAAAGATGATGATGTTATGGTGTCTTTTGAACAGTTTATATAAAAATAAAGATATTTGTAACAAAATCGTGGTTTTGATTGTAATAGTAATTTAAGTAAAAAGTCTCGAAAATACCTATTATTGGTTTTTGGACGAGTAGGCAACATGTTGGGTGCACTATTTTTTCGTGCAATTGCGAAAAAAATCATGATTGCGATTTTGGGCGACAAATTAGAAGCAAAATACGTATGAAATAACTCCTAGAATAAGTGAATGTTATATGAAAAATACTTGTTACCAATGTATCCCCGTTAACATTTTTGGGCGACAAATTAGCGTCTAAAGTGCAACAAAATCTGGCATCCCTGATGTTAGCCGCTCGTTTGTCGCTTCTTCATTTTAGAATAAAAAACGTCAACATGTTTTGCGGGTTAAAAGATGCCACAAATAAATAATTTTAAGTCAGTTTTACAATTAGGTAGATTTGTTTGTAACTAGTTTGGTAGATTTGTTTGTAACTAGGCTAGTTTTATGTTCCAACGCAGATATAAACATTTTTGGTTTGTTCTGGTATCGTTTCTAGAGGAGGCTTAGATAATTCCAGAGGGGGCTCAGCCCCCTCTGCCGCCCCCTGGATACGGCCCTGAATACCTGTATTATGGGGTGCGATTTTATCTTTTGAATGTCTAATATGTTTACCTATTGTATTCTGAGTTTTAATTATATTCTCACATTTCCATTTGACTGAAATGTCGAAATTTCTTGTGTTGGATCACTTATATAAGTTTATAATATAAAGTTTTCATCAATATATTTTACTTTTGGATACACTTGACAGTTTATACTTCAAAACGTACATACTTTAATACAACATCGTATCTTTTCACAGTATTCACTAACAATTATTTCTGCAGTGAGTGTTTGGTTCCGGACTTATACATCCAGTTATTCTGGTAGCAATCTTACCTTTATTCTGACAAAACACATTGAGCCATTTGTCAAACAGTTTGCTTTCAAATATGTCACCATTCGGTCAGCTCCCATGATGCGTGACAAAAGACGTACGATTTTATGTACAAAACAAAAATCCGTGTCCGATTTAAGGAAGGAAGGTTCCATTGTTTATAACGTCAAAATATTATCCTCGAATCGTCGACTTGTTGAGACATTCTAGGATGAATTGTTTAGCCGAACTAATTGGAAACGTTCCACTTTGATTATGTTATTTGCTTAAATTTGACGTTGTTTACGGTGAACTAGAGTAAAAATAATGCACGTATGATTGTAAAGTTTTTAAAAAGAACATATTCAAATATGTAGTTATCTATATAAAAAAGCCGTGATATTGCAGTCATTGAAGCGTAAAATAGGTTTTCACCTCTGAAATTTTTTACTATGAACCGATTTACATGAAATTTTAGAATTAGGCTTATCTTACCCTCAACTTCAAAAGTGATAGTGACCCGACCTCCTTTTTCACCCTGGGGGTGGTTGCCACCCCTTTTCGGTGGTGGAATTGTTTTTTCAAAGTAACCTCAGATATCGATAGAAGACTTAATTTTAAGCAGAAAGTGTTTCATAAAGTTTTTTCAGAAACCCAATACTTTTCAAGTTATTGGCAATTGAAAATTCGGAATTTTCAGTTTACTAATGTTTAGTTTACTAAGTAGAAAAAAATACGATTAGTTTTTGGGCCATAACTCCTTCAATGAAGCTATCACAACTTATAAAAATCATTTTAAAGGTAATTGAAAGAGCTACAACTTTTTTCATTACGATATGTAGTGAAAAACTTTTATTTTGAAACGGTGGAGGGTCAAAGGGCTCGAGAGAGACTGTAATTGCGCTACCGCGCGCTCTTTAAACAATCATATCTCCGTCAACTTTCGTGTGACAGGGAAAAAAACCAAAATTTTTGTAAAAAAAAACTTACATTTATTATTATCAAACTTTTTTACGTATATTTCATTATTTTTGGGATATTATGAAAAGAAGGTGGTTTTTTTAAAAATTCGAAATTTTTTTTTCTTAAAATCGTGAAATATGTGTTCCAAAGCAGACAAACTGCTAGAATCCATCAAACTCTTTATACTAAAGTTAATTCTAGACGGAATACGATTAATTTCAATTTTGGTGGAAATGGCACTTATGAAACCCATTGATTTAAAAAAAAAAACCACTAGATGTTCTTCTTTTATTCATCACAACTCACTCATTTTACGTGCAAAAGACTTTTAACAGTACTCATTTTAAAGATTATTTCAAGCACTATAAAATCCTTTTTCATTAGCATGCATAAAATTTATTCGCTCTCCGCTAGATGGCATGGAATACATCGATTAAATTTCAGACAAAATGAAAAACGGCTTTGATCTTCAATATCTCGCTTAATATTGCACTTACAACACTCTATAAAAACCAATTTGTTCATTTTTTACCTGCTACAATTGTTTAATATTATCGTTAAAATGCTTATTTTTGGAGATATTTGCAAAAAACCGTTGAAAATCGTGGGATAATTCCGAATTTTCAATTGCCAATAACTTGAAAAGTATTGGGTTTCTGAAAAAACTTTATGAAAAATTTTTTGCTTAAAATTAGGTCTTCTATCGACATCCGAGGTTATTTAGAAAAAAATTTCCACCACTGAAAAGGGGTGGCAACCACCCTCAGGGTGAAAACGGAATTCGGGTCAGTATCACTTTTGAAGTTAAGGGTAAGATAAGCCTAATTCCAAAATTTCTGAGCTAAAAAGCCTCAATGACTGCACTATGAAGAGTGGTGGGACAAATGTTAAAATTAATTTGCTTTAGCTATTTGGTATGTACTGAATAGTCGGTACAATGAAATAAACTAGCAAAGTTTGACAGTAAGTAAATAAAAAGAAATAGGAGTTATTTATATTAGGAATTAGGTACAGATATATCACCTCGAGAGCAAATGGAAACTATTTAAAATAATTATCCTTTCAGGAGAGCAAAGTTTATTCAGAATTTAGTAAAACAAAAACAATATTCTCACTAGAGTCATCATGTTCAATACAACATATTTTTTGATAACAATATTGACATGAAAACATATGATTGGAATAAAGAATCAAAATAAATGTATGTATGTACGTATTTTTATCCATAAATACGAAGTATTTAATTAATTTTGTAGATTTATATATATATATATATATATATATATATATATATATATATATATATATATATATCTATATTTTTATATATATATACAGAAAGATTTTTGCGGTAGGAAGTTTGTGAAAAACTTGGTTCTTGGGATGAAACGAGTAAAAGATTATAAAAATCTGGACGTTACGGCTCCTTTTGTGATGCCATCTTCAGCCGAAAATGAAAGAGGGAATAATTCAAATAAGTGGCCTCAATCTGCCTATTTAGCGAGCTAAATTGAAAGGAATCAGAAATAATTTGATTGCGTGGTGACAGTTGACTCTGAAGAGTAGATAGGTTGAGACTTCAGAGTTGACAGGAAGCAATACGTTTGGTGGAGTAGGCAGTTTGAGACGACGAAATCGTATTGTTTCCGATTCCTCTCAATTCGATTCGTGGAGTAGGCAGATTGAGGCCACGTAACTGAATTATTCCCTCCTTCACATGGCTTCACAAAAAGAACCTAAGCGTCCAGATTTTTCTAATCTTTTACGAGATTCATCCTGAGAACCAAGTTTTGCATATATATATATATATATATATATATATATATATACATATATATATATATATATATATATATATATATATATATATATATATATATATATATATATATATATATATATATATATATATATATATATATATATATATATATATGTTCAGAAAGATTTCCGCGGTCGAAAGTATTTGAAAAACTTGGTTCTCGGGATGAACCGCGTAAAAGATTTGAAAAATCTAGACGTTTCGGCCCCTTTTGCGAAGCCATCTTCAGGAGAATTACAAGGGAAAATAATTCAGATACGTGGCCTCAATCTGCCTACTCCACGAATCGAATTAGGAGGAATCGGAAATAATACGATTGCGTGGTCTCAAACTGCCTACTCCACCAACCGTACTGCTTCCTGTTAACTCTGTAGTCTCAACCTGCCTACTCTTCAGAGTCAACTGACGGGCCGATCGTCGCGTGGCCGTATTTATAGGAAAGGGGGGCGGGTACTCTATTGACGTAGTTATTGACGTAGTTATTGACGTAGTATTGACGTCAATGGGGTATTCGTCATTCGACCTTAAACCATCATGTTGGCTACGTTATGTAGACGATGTCTTTGCGATCTGGCCCCATGGCGGAGACTCGTTGCTCCACTTCTTGAATCATTTGAATGGCATACATCCAAGTATCCAATTCATAATGGAAGTGGAAAACGAGGGGTCTCTGCCATTCCTCGATGTCATGGTCAAAAAACTTCCATCCCAAGGCTTCTCCTATTCAGTTTATCGTAAACCCACCCATACAAACCGTTATCTGAACGCCCAGTCTCACCACCATCCCTCTCAACTTAACTCTGTAGTTAATACCCTAATCTACCGCCTCCATTCGACTATCTGACGACGAACACCGTGAATCAGAACTCAAGACTCTAAAACATATATTATTACAGAACGGTTACAACACATATAAAATCAACAAGAACATACGCAAACACACAAACATCACCCCACCTCTACCACGTTCCAATCCCACTGACCAAGAATCTACACCTAAATTATTCCTTCCTTACATCAAAGGAGTAACAGATAAGATCGCAAGATCTCTCAAAAACACAAACATCAAAACAATATTCACCACCCAACAAAAACTCTCCCATCTAATCAGATCCGTCAAGGATAAAATTCCTAACGAAAATCACGGTGTTTATGAGATTTCCTGTTCCAATTGTCCTCGTTCTTATATAGGACAAACGAACCGACGAATTCAGGTCCGTGCCAAGGAACATTCACTTTCAGTAAGACATTCAGATATCACCAACGCCCTTTCCCAACATCACACCCAAACAGGCCACATTATCGATTTCCCCAATACAAGAACTATTGCTCCCGTCCGATCATTCAAATCCCGAATATTTCGTGAAGCTGTAGAAATAGAAAAACGTCCAAATTGTTTGAACACCAGAGATGACAGTCACAGACTCCCATCAGCATGGAAGCCGCTTCTCAGTGGTCGCCGTGTCACACCCAATCGGAGTGCATCCCGCACTGATACCGTGCGTGAATACCCCATTGACGTCAATACTACGTCAATAACTACGTCAATAGAGTACCCGCCCCCCTTCCCTATAAATACGGCCACGCGACGATCGGCCCGTCAGTTGACTCTGAAGAGTAGGCAGGTTGAGACTTCAGAGTTGACAGGAAGCAGTACGGTTGGTGGAGTAGGCAGTTTGAGACCACGCAATCGTATTATTTCCGATTCCTCCTAATTCGATTCGTGGAGTAGGCAGATTGAGGCCACGTATCTGAATTATTTTCCCTTGTAATTCTCCTGAAGATGGCTTCGCAAAAGGAGCCGAAACGTCGAGATTTTTCAAATCTTTTACGCGGTTCATCCCGAGAACCAAGTTTTTCATATATATATATATATATATATATATATATATATATATATATATATATATATATATATATATATATATATATATATATATATATATATATATATATATATATATATATATATATATATATATATATATATATATATATATATATATATGCATAAGTACTTATAAAAAGGAAATGCATTGAAGACGTTTTTTAGATTGGAGATTAAAAAATAAAATATCTATTAGGAATCTATTAGGAACTATCAATATACCTACACCAAGGAATAATTATAGAAAATAATAGAAAACTTATTGAAGGAAAATAATGAAGGTTGCACTTTCTCAGGAGAAAACATTAATGATTTTCTTATCATAGAATCAGACGACAAATACCTTGGAACAAAAGTTGATTAATGTTCTTCATACTTTATAATCAAATGAGATAAGTATTTATTATCAGCAGGTTCAAAAACCTGCTTCTTAAAATGAGTGCGATTAGCACTAGTTAGTTCGACCTAGGACCAAGATAGTTTTTCGTTTCATGACTTCTTATGATGCTTGACACCAAAAACTCAATTTATATATATATATATATATATATATATATATATATATATATATATATATATATATATTTATATATATATATATATATATATATATTTATATATATATTTATATATATATATATATATATATATATATATATATATATATGTTCGTATGTATGTGCTTATGTATTTTAGCGTTGTTTACACGATAACGGACGCAATTTTGAAGCAATAGGATTGAAAGTTTGTGAGTAGGTAGTTTCGTATAATATCTTAGATGGCATTGTTTTTGGTTCGAACTGGTTGGGGGGTAGACCCCCTGGGGGGAAAATAAATTTTGTTTACACGATAAAGGTCGCAATTTTGAATCAATAGGGTTGAAAGTTTGTAAATAGGTAGTTTCGCATGATATCTTGGATGGGATTGTTTTTGGTTCCAATCGGTTGGAGGGTTGACCCCCTGGGGGAAGAAATAAATCTTATTTATATGATAAAGGTCGCAATTTTGGAGTAATAGGGTTAAAAGTTTGTAGGTAGGTATTTTCGTATGATATATCGAATTGGATAGGTTTTAATGCGAATTCGTTGGGGGGAATTTACAAAAATACCAAATCCAAAATATTCTGATCAAAGGTTTAATCTATCTTTTGCAACTCTAATTTTTGATGTTGGCGGTAACATCGAACGCTGAGAGCTACATAGACGACTCTATAAGAAACAATTACAAAAAAACGAGCGTAATAAAAGAGAATAATTCTAATATTTACACCACTTAATCAGATATATAGTTCAGAAATTAATTCTATTCCTGCGACTAACCTAACAAGCTGTTCAATGTTGCTATGAATATAAAAAATTAATGTTAAATTTTAATTACTTAATCTCCATGTTATAAATGATAAAAATACTATTCAATAAATATTTGCTTCAATGAAAGTATTTTTATAAATACCCAACAGTTTGGGATAAACTATACCTAACTAGTATCCTGGTCGCATATAATGGCACTTATTTATAATGATGATTTATGACACGAGGTATATAGGCGAGTGCGTAAACTTAACCCTTGTAAATAAAAGGTATCGTTATATACCCTTTGAATAATAAACTATTAGTGCAAATAATTGTCTATCCATATAGTTTAGAGGTAGAAACTCTTTATGGGACATTCATAATTTGCATTTACGAAAGTATCCAGCTGGTAGGTATAATATTCAGAATCTCAGAACTATTCGAAATCTAATAGGGATGGTAGGTATCTATATCCTGATAAGTACAGGATTAAAAACTATTTGTCAGGCAAGAGGTAAAACAACTGAGCCTAGTTTACTTGCCACTCATAACAAAACCGAGAAATTTAAAATAAGAGGAACACAAATATATCATGAACGCAAATAATGACACTGAAAGAATAATTGACAAACTAAAACTGAGGTTAACAGATCAATAGATATTAGGGAAATTGGACCATTAGAATAACTCGATGAAATAGTTGAAACTTGAATAAAATGAGATTCAGAGAGCTCATTTGTTATTGAAATTTTACTTTTTAACGATGTTTGTTGCTATAATAGAATAATACATATAAATAGAATAGAATATAGATAGGTAGGTACTAGTGAATCCTGATTCTTGAAAATATGGATCCACCTATAGAGGTTAGTTACATGTGAACCTAAAATATTTTTTTTACCATGAAAAAGAGTTTTCTCTACACGTTGATTTGAAAGCTCTCAATTTTCTATGGTTTCTACATTTCAATCACACAATTTCATGATTTTTTTCTAGGTTATGGATTGATTGATTTGTGAAAATTGAACCAAAAACTTGATCCAAAAGTGAATAAACTATCAATAATGATAGAACACGATGAGTATATTATTATTTATTCAATTTTGAGTTCAATAGAAGTAGAAGTGAGCAATGAAATCTTAATTTGAAATATAGATTCAGGGATTTCAACTTCATACTTAATGAATAGTAAATTAATGTAGAAGTACTGCATTACAGTTTTTAAACGTTGAACTAGACTATATTAAATATATTAATAGATATAAATTGAACAAATACTACAAATATGCGTTTTTTTTCATTTTGATTATACCGAAACATATGGATTTCAATTTATTAACATATTACTAAGAATTTATGAATTACTAACGTCAGTTTGACAAGGTGAAAGTTTATTCGGGAAATGTTCCCCCAAATTACAGTCGTGCATCAAAATAACCGGATAATTACGCATTCCAGCGTGTTGTCTTTGAAAAACTGCATTCGGTCATATTTTGGAGAAAGACACCTTCAGGCTCTTTCTCCAAAAATGAAAATGAACTCATGCAGTTTTTTGACAACACGCTGTCATGCAAAATTATCGGTAATTTTGATGCACTTGTGCAATTACTTACGAATATTTCCCTCCTGTCAAAAATCCCTTGTAAATGGAATGCAATTATCGAAAATTAAAGCGATAATTGCATTGTAGAAAGCGAAAGAGCCCTGCGATAATTGCACTGTAGACCGATAATTGCATAGTAGCATAGTTCATAATACCGAAAGAGCCCTGCGATAATTGCATTGTAGACCGATAATTGCATAGTAGCATAGTTCATATCACGGTTATTGATGACAATCTGAGAATTTATGAAATACTAACGTCAGTTTGACAAGTTGAAAGTTTATTCGGGAAATATTCCCCAAAATTACACTCGTGCATCAAAATAACCGGATAATTTCGCATTCCAGCGTGTTGTCTTTAAAAAACTGCATTCGGTCATTTTCATATTTTGGAGAAAGAGCCCTCCACCTTCGGTGTCGGGCTCTTTCTCCAAAAATGAAAATGAACTCATGCAGTTTTTTGACAACACGCAGTCATGCAAAATTATCGGTAATTTTGATGCACTTGTGCAATTACTCACGATAATTGCATTGTAGAAAGCGAAAGAGCCCAGCGATAATAAATTGCATTGTAGACCGATAATTGCATAGTAGCATTGTTCATATCACGGTTATTGATGACAAGCTGAAAATTCATGAAATACTAACGTCAGTTTGACAAGTTGAAAGTTTATTCGGGAAATATTCCCCAAAATTACACTCGTGCATCAAAATAATCGGATAATTTCGCATTCCAGCGTGTTGTCTTTGAAAAACTGCATTCGGTCATTTTCATATTTTGGAATGAAAATGAACTCATGCAGTTTTTTGACAACACGCTGTCATGCAAAATTATCGGTAATTTTGATGCACTTGTGCAATTACTCACGATAATTGCATTGTAGACAGCGAAAGAGCACTGCGATACGTATCTATGGTAATTATTATTTTAAAACCATGTTTCTATTCGGGAAATATTCCCCAAAAATACACTCGTGTATCAAAATAACCGGATAATTTCGCATTTCAGCATGTTGTCTTTGAAAAACTGCATTCGGTCATTTTCATATTTTCTCCAAAAATGAAAATGAACTCATACAGTTTTTTGACAACACGCGGTAATTTTGATGCACTTGTAATTATATGATTACAATTTTATTACGTAGATATTGCATAGAACATCTATATTCGTTATTTTGTTGGTGGTATTTAATAACCATGGCCATCGTGAAAAGCTACACAGAACCTTTGTTATTTTCAAAAATGTCGTAATGCATTTATTTTTAAAGTAGGCAAAGGAAACGCAAAATATTGGTTTTGCATTGCAATTAACCATAATTTTGGAAATTTCATGCAGTTATACATTGAAAAGGAGCGTATTATCAAAGGGAAAGATTATTAAAATCTAATGTATCATCAGAGAAAGGTTCAATTCGAGAAATATAACATGGTTTTCAATATTAATTGTTTAACACAAAAAAAACAGAAGTTGAGAAGCAGGTGAGGCATTGTTAAGAGATTATAGGATTTAGAATTATAATGATACTAATGGGTCAATAATTCGCGTACCTGCCTGTGGGGGCTATTAAAATCAACAAAAGTCATTTAAAAATACGGCAAAAAGGATATACTGACTCAGTTATTCGACAACAAAGCAATTAATCTTCAACTAATGTTTCAGAACGATATTTCAAAAACAATAATGATCTTTTGAAGGAAAATGTTGATGATTTGGCAAATAATATACATTTACTTAAAGTGAACAAGGAAAATTCTTTAATAATTAAAAAAATTATCAAACAACTTTCCAAGGGAGCTGGTTAGACGTATAAATTATTATAACACAGCTGTTACGTGATAGAAAAACTATTTATAATTTATATAATTATTCATCGAACAAAATTCAACAAAATATCTACAGTGAATTTCCTAAATAATTGATATAAAAGTAACAAATAGAAGACATCAGATAAAACAACTAATGCGCAACAAACAGATGAAACTATGTCAGTTAAATTGTGATTTAGAACTAAAAATAACAGTTGCAGACAATGAATAATACAGTATTCAATGCAATTCTAAAATAAAATGATATTTATTAAATAACAATTGTAATAAATAAAAATATCTTGGATTTTCACTAATTCAATTAAATAATTATTAAATAACGCATTATCAGATACAAAGGGTAACTCAGTTTCTATTTGTATCTGACGACGGTCAGTGTACTGTCATATATATATATATATATATATATATATATATATATATATATATATATATATATATATATAACTATTTAATTCAAATATGTAGGTACTGAAAATTTAATACCAATTTCATTCATTACGATATTCATGGATTTTCACGAAGTATCGGCCCCCTTAATTAAAATGTTGAGAAAGGAAAATAGCAGCTTTTTGGCCTTAAGGTTTTTTTAAGTTGATACTTCGTTGAGCTATTTATACCCAAAATCTTTGGTTCTTCGATATAACTTTGAAGCAATAACTATGTCAAATGTATATCAATCTGAAGACAAATAACGACATTGTACCAGCAAAGGAAAGTGTCATTTTAGGCAAGATTAAGTAAACTAAAGAAAAATACAAAATTGATTATAACAAGCGAGACATTACCTAATTTTTATGAAAGTAATGTGTATAATAAAGTAATTTATTTATTGTTCTTTCTTTATTATGTAGAAAACGTAGTGTGAATTAATGTTATTGGTTTCTAATGTATTTCATATTGGTGTTAAAATTTGAGTGAAATATCTCATGTTTACATTTTATATAGGCATTATTTGACGTAGCTATTTATGCTTGAATAGAGCTAAACGTATGTAATAACGTGTTATTATTATTATTGTTTTTATTATCTTTTGTAACGTCTATTTCTTACTAAACTTTCTAGAAGGGAGTGGCGGGAGGCGTATGAGCTAAATTGATTTAATGTTAGGGGTGAATTCTTTGGGGGTTCTAACTTTTTTCCTAAGCCGCCGCCATTATTGTATAGATACTTCCAGTTTTTCATTGGTTTTTAAGGTTTTTGCGTTCCTTTAGATTGAGTTAGAAGGTTGAAATTTCGTACGTAGATTGAGTTGATTTTAGGGAAGTGCTTTTTTGTTGTTTTAAATATTTTTCTAAACTTCCGCCGTTTTGATGTAGGTACCTAGAGATTTAATTTTTTTCGTGAGTTAAAAACTAACCCCATCAAATTGTTTAACACGTTGACTGCCATGTGAGTTAATTACAACTCACACAGCTCCGAGATCGAGGCGCTCCGTGAGTTGTATATAACTCCAAGCAGGTTTTGATTATGAAGCCGCGTGTATCGTGGAGAGTTCACAGTTTAAAGCAAATGCATACTCAATGGAATAAGCAAGGCGCCATGAACAATTTGATGTATTTGGCCTGGCGTTCAGGTTATTTCTTAAAATAATATTTCAAACTATCAGTTGAAATATAACGTATTTGTCCTAATATTTTAATTTTCAATCATATCAAATATGTATTATTATCATTGAAATAATAATCCTTGCATAAAATAATCTTTATTCAATTAGGAATAACAAAAACGTAAAAATCAGAATTATATGTGCATCGACTACTGCAGATCCAATAATCAGTTCCAAAGCTAATTTTTTGAACCATTTATTCCTCTTCTCAGAGCCAATGAATATGACTTCATCTGAACGTGTAGTACTAATAGATTAGAACAAGTCGAGACGTGATTTTAGACGAAATAGCATAGTAAGTTATATATGACTCACGCGACCCTAATTGTTTGAGCGCCGCGTGAATCAAATATAATGCACGGGGTAAATCATATTCAGGGGTTGAAATTAAATTTCAATTCTCGCTAAGCATACAAACACAAAAAAAAGATGTGGCCTCACAGCAACATATTTTTTTTCCGACATGGCAGTCAACGTGTTAAGTGAATTTAGGATGAAGGGGGGGAATAAGATCTTGTGTGAGTTTTGCTGCTCACGCGATTTTAGGAATTTAACCGAATTAGGTGTTAGGTACTTGACATAAAAAACCAAATTATTGTTATTGCGATCATAAAAATTTTGTCGTACTTGCATACAATCAAACGACGCTGTAAAATAAAATCATCAAAATAGACTTTATTGTCTGAAAATTATTCACTTTATTGACAAAGCGAAAAATATAGGAAGTAAATAATGTAAAACATAAAAATAAACACAAATCAATCAAAAAATATACATACTAAACAATGAAATACCTAGAAATAAAAATCACACCACATTTCCATACAAATTATATACAAACTTTACAATAGAACTGAGAGTGTCAAATCCTCCTCAATCGAAGCTGATGCCTGTGTTATTCAATTTTACAGAGTAATAAGGGGGATAACCCCATTGCGCCTATTCTACCTGGTCTAATCCGGGTCTCAAAAGGGTCGGGAATTTATGATAACCCAGTTGCGCCGATGGTAAAAATAAGCCTAATCTATAGACTCAGCAGGTTATGTCCCTGCTCATTATCGGACCACCCCCTTTATTATTAATTCAAAATTTCTAGTTCACTGTAAACAATATATGTAGATGGCACTTTTGAATATGCCCCTAAATGCTTTTTACAATTGTTTACTATACACGGTATGCAAAACGGCCACTATGTTCCTCTTGTTTTTTGTTTATTGCCAAATAAGTCGCACAAGTCATATTTAAAATGTTTTGAAATCGTAAGCCAAGAATGCGTAAAACTGGGATATCCATTTGAACCTGCTCAAGTTGCATCGGATTTTGAAAACTCTATTCATTTATCCATAAGATTAATGTAGTCAGAAACAAAAATTATAGGATGCAGATTTCATCTAAGTCAAGCTTGGATTAGAAAAATCCAAAGTTTAGGGTTGATATCCGAATACAAAAACAATGATTCACTCATTGGAAGTATTTTACATTGGACACTTGGCTTGACATTTTTAGTGCCAGAAACAGTGGGAGACTGTTTTGGCTTTGATTTTGATCAAATGTTGACGAATGACGCAAGATTGAGAAATTATTTTGATTATCTTGTTGATAATTATATAAACGAGGATTCTGAATTTCCTCCTAAAATTTGGGCTTGTGCTGAAGATAGTAGTTATAGAACAACACGTTGCTGTGAATCCTTTCATTCTGATTTAACTAAAAGTTTTTATGCACCTCATCCGGAAATTTTTTAATTTGTTCAAATATTGAAGGAATTTCAAACTAAAACTTATATTAAAATTAATATTATTCATTTACCAATTAAAATTACAAATAAATCGTATAAAGACAGAATTGGAATCTTAGCCGAAAAATTAAATTTATTCAAACAAGGACAAATTGAAAAGTTCCATTTTGTGAAAATTGCGTCTTATCATTATAATAAAATTTGTATTCTGTAATAGGTCTCCCGTAGAGACAATCGGCGCAAGTGGGTCGTGGTGATTTTAGGGGCTGGTCGGTTGCGGGCGCAATTGGGTTATACGATTTCTTGTACCTGTTTAAAATTGGCGCAACTGGGCTATGTCCGTAATAAGGTCTATCAAGAAAATAAGATTTTGTTCGTTGACGAAAATTGGCCAAGGAAGTTATAAATTTTAATTAATCTGGAAGGTTATTGTTACTTTTCTTAGTTTTGTAAATGACGGACTTTTTTGTTAATTTTAGGGAATAGGGAGGTGAACATGATGTCCCGAAGATCTGGTGGAATACCCGTGCTGTGGCACCAAGGATACGGCATGAAAATACTTATGATTCAAGCACACACAGATTCAAGTAAATATAAAGAAGGAAGCGTCAAAATTCCATTTTTTTTGAAGTAATGTTTGCAATGAGCCCTATTTTTCAGTACAAACATGTAACGAATTGTTCTCATCTGCAATTTGAGAATGGTGTAAACGTGTGAAGAATTACATGAACCCCAGAAGGAAGACCATAACGAAGATGAGATTCGAACAATGCAAAATAGACAATTAGTCTAGTAGATGCCGTTATCTAATTCACTTGAGATGTATTTGATGGCAAAAATGGTCGATGATAATTTTTTAGCCAAGACATGCACATACTGTGAAAATTTGAGATTATTTTCGATAAAAAGGCCTAAAAATGTGACAGAATCGACTATTTTAATGGCATGATGTCTTAATTAATATACCGGGTGTAAATGAGTGATGGGTCACCCCTATAACTTTTTAATGGATTCTTCGATTTTATTGAAATTTGGGTGGTTTATCTCAGACATAATTTTGAATTTTTTCACATACAAAATTAGTATGGCTGACTTCCGGTTTCACAGAAAACGATATAAAAATTAAAAATTTAAATGGAACACCCTATATATTTTTACATATTTTAATTCTGAGGCTTCAAATACATACATTTCTTCTGTCAAATTTCAATTCTAGCGCCGTTTCAATTTTGTTTTTCATTTTGTTTTTTTTATCGTAGATGGCTGCGACGTCATCTAAATCATAGATAATTGATTCAAAATATCGCCCAAAGTAATAATTTTTCAAAAAATTCATTTTTGTGAAGTTTGTTAACGACTAAATTCTTTTTCGAACCAAAACTCAGTTTTTTTAATAGAAACATAAATGGGCCACCCTGTATATCAGAAAGCTCCTTCAAACTCCTACAAAATGATTCACACATCAGTTTTCTCAATTCCTAAATAACGAAGTAATTATTAAAAATCTTATTCTCATTAGTTCCCTTTGCTCCTGAGACCGACCCTGTTTACGAAATATGAAAAAAAAATTTGACAGATGAAATGTATGTATTTGAAGCCTCAGAATTTAAATATGTAAAAATATACAGGGTGTCCCATTTGAATTCTTAATTTTCAAATCGTTTTCTAAGAAACCGGAAGTCAGTCATATTGATTTTGTATGTGAAAAAACTCAAAATTATGTTTGAGATAAACCACCCAAATTTCAGTAAAATAGAAGAATCCATTAAAAAGTTATAGGGGTGGCCCATCACTCATTCACAGCCGTATATTCACACTAAATAAGCCAATAATAAAAGAACGCAGTAATTCAATAAATATTTATAGGATCTATTAATCCACAATTTAATAAGATTCATTCCCCCATTAGCCCTGACGACTCAACAAGTAATGAAGAGCCATGATCTTGAAAGAAACTTTTAGCGACTGGCTGACATCAAAATTCTCACATGTCCCACATCAAAGCAAATTTCACACATTTTTTTGATTATATTTACATTTATAACGACATCATAAAAGCATGATGGAAATGATGTAAACTACTAGAAGCTAATTAACGTTTATGGCGTCATGTGTAGTATAATGGCCTTACCTTGAAAATTTTTCTTTTTTACGATTGTAAGTGGTCGTTCAAAGAGTCCGAATCTGTCATGATTATTAGACATTACCGCAAACTATCAGTTTCAAGGTTCGAAAAGATGATTTTACAACACCAGCCCTCGGAAATTTTGGACCTTATCATAAAATGGAAATAAATCCCAACGATGTGCTTTGAATTCCGAAAGAAATATTAATTGTATTGGAAATGTTATTATATGCGGTGTCCTTTGAGCCGTTGTATCCTTTGAAATTTATTGGGGGCTGTATAGACAAATATTATTTGGTGTTCCTGGTTACAATATTATCATCTTTAATGTACTAGGTATACTTACCTAAGCGATGTCTGACAAATAGCAACTATATTGAATATTTTACAAAATCTTGAATTTTGTGCATCGGTATTAACGTGAACTACAGAGTGTGCCAGATAAAACGGTCCACCCAAATATTTCGTTCAATATAAAGTTTAGAAAAAATTCTAAAATAACTCTTTGTAGTTTAGATCTATGTATAATAATAATAATAATAATAATAATAATAATAAATTCATTATTTTGCAGTATACAATTTTCCTTAACAAAAACAAAACACCAGAAATCAACTTTAAGTTGATACATCCCCTCCCCTTGGTGATACGTCGTGAGATTTTTCGCGACAACCTCCCCCCTCCCGAATTTCACGTGAGATTTTTTTAAATGCGTATTTGTTATGTAAATGAGTTAATCTATGCTTGATTCCATTAGATATATTTGAAGAAACAAATTTCTCACAATTTTTCTATTTACGGCTAGTTAATACTAATATTCAAGATTTTTAATATCTAGCATAGAATCACAATGAGATTCAAAAATATAATACTTTAATAGGACTAAAATTTGTGAATCTGGAATATTTTTTACTTGATTTAACCCAGTTTTCTAGCAATTTTACACTGTTTCTTACGGAAACAAAAATTACCTGATATTTCCGAGACCTTCGCCTCCCCCAAGTAAGATTTCATCTCCCCCCCCCAACACCTCACCTAATTAATGGATGACCTCTTACCTACAAAAAGGAGCTTGAAGATTAAATAAAACTGATTTGTTTATATTAATCCCAAAAAACATGACTCTAAATAATTTCTTCATTCCGTACAAAATAATATCAACTTTGAAATAGAAATAAAGGACATGAGATATCTTATGAAAGCTTCTTTGACACTGACTCAGAATTGACAAAAAATAAAGACTTACTTATGAAGTTACGATAGTTATAATTTGAAAATTTGCGATTCTTCAAAATTCAGATAGGTATATTTATACAGTTACAAATACGTGGTGTTCAACATTTCGTTCTATGAATAAAAAATAATTCAATTTGCTTACTTAAAAAACACATGTTTGATTTTAACGACTAAGTATACAAATTTGGCAATACAGTTTATATAAATTGAAGTTAGGAAAACTATAACAATAGATAATTATATAGTGGGATAATGGGTAGGTAATCCTTCGAGAAGACTCAGCAATTTAATATTTTCAGCAGGGGGTATGACTTAAATCTATTTGTTCATAAATGCGAATTCTTAACCTGGTAATTTCTAACAGGGCTTCCCAAAAGTTCAATTTTAATCCCCTATGGTCTATTCCAGTGTTTCCCAATTAGTGGTACGCGTACCCCCAGGGGTACGTGAAGTTGCATCAAGGGGTACGCGCGGTTATCAGTAAAAACAAGAACAATTTCCAAAATATTATTTTACAACGATCATCATCGTAAAAGCACGGAGCACCGAGCTCTAGAATTTTTGCAGCTATTTGCAAAGAGCTTGGCAGTGAACACGAGACCCTGTTGTTACATACTGAAGTGCGTTGGCTGAAGAGTTGTTTCGAGAATGTTTGAAGTAAGACATGAAATTGAGTTATTTTTGGTCGAGCAGGGACACGATAAGTACAAACAGATGCTGACTGACTCTTTGTGGTTGCAAAAATTGGCTTACTTGTCAGATATCTTCACAAAATTTAAATGAGTTGAATTTGGGACTACAAGGCCGTGATACAACCATATTGACTATGTAGGGGAAAGTTGAGTCCACTATACAAAAATTATTCCTCTGGACATCTTTGATTTGACAAGTGTAAATATGACCAGTTTCCAAATCTTAAACTTTTTTCGGATACAACTTCATCGACAGTAAATGAAGATTTAAAATCAGACATAAAATGCCACATGCAAAATCTGTCGGCGGCTTTACGCAGTTACTTCCCAGAAATATCGCCGCAATGGAACTGGGTAAACAATCCTTTCGCGAACCATTCCGTTGACCACCTACCGATCTCTGATCAAGAGCAATTAATAGACATCTCATGCAACAGCAGACTCAAAAGTTGTTTTGTAGAGCAATCACTGGGTGACTTTTGGGCTAATTTAAAAGATATTTATCATATCAGCGAATCAGCAATAAAATATTTACTACCATTTTGCATGACCTACCTCTGTGAAAGCGGATTTTCGGTCATGACGAACTTAAAAACTAAACACCGTCACAGACTTCAACTTGAAGACGATTGAAGACTGGAGCTGACTGAAGGACAACCAGATTTTTAAGAGCTGTGCAAAGAAAAACGTGCACATTTGTCACATTAGCGTCTTCGCCGATACATCATACCTATAATAATTCTGATTTCCACTATTGTACTGTAATTTGAAGATCATAAATGTTATTTAAACTGACTTATTTTTTTTATTTATCACTACTACAATAAGGGGTACGCAGGTTTGAGGTCTTTTTTGAAGTGGTACCCAGCATAAACTAATTGGGAATCACTGGTCTATTCTATTTAATAGGTGATTGGAATAATAAGAATCTCTTTCGATGTTTTCAAAACTAGGCTCATTATCTTTGATTCTTTTGACGAAATTTCTAACAAGTGTTCAACTAGTGACATTCACTAAATGAAAGTTCTTAAACCCGATTTTGAGAATGTATTCGTTTTTGATTTAAATAAATTGTTTTCGTAATCCCATGCTGTTATTTTGATCTAACGTTATTCAGATGACAATTGAAAAGTCAGTGTTAACGGCCGCCGGCCGAATCACTTGTTCAAATATTTATTTCAAAACATCATTCTGCTTACAATAACAACATTGAAATCTTGGTCCACAGCGAGTTGGGAGAATAAACCTCTGATTAATATATCTTCATTAACCACCTTTACATTCTTGCTTTTACGCCACATTTCAAAATTTTCATATTCCTTTTGATATCGCTCTTGAGTTATTTTCGGCAGTTAATCAACACTCGCTGCACTGCACATGATTCTCCCAATATTTCTAAAGGAATTTGATTTTGTTCCTCAATTTCATCCATGGTCGTCGTTAAAGCGAACTTGAGAACACAAAAAACTGACGTTGTTTATAAAACTGTCAAACTGTTCCATGACAACAGAGTGCACGACGTGGGGATTTTTCTTTAGAATTGCGAGGTACGGGGTTTTTTTCTATCTTCGGAATCAAAATATAATCTTTCAACGGGATTACGCAAAAATTTTAACGACACACGACCGATACGCAAATAACGGATTCGGTTAGTTATAATCCTCGGCTGCGCCTCGGATTACAATATCCAACCTCATCCGTTATTTGCTACATATCGGCCTTGTTACGTTAATAACTATATTCAACGATTGTAACCAAATAATATTGATAGAACACATATAAACATCAGAAAAATAATCAAAGAACATAAGCGCAGTTTTTGAAACAATAAGAAAGATTCTGATAATCTATACATTTATTGGATGAGAAAGGTTCATTTAAAAGAGATTTAAATATTTAAATGATCAAATGAAGGTAAACTCATTCACCCTGCTGAATATATTCGATAGGTATGTGATTTAATTTGTACTTCCATTCCCCCCTGCAGAATATATTCATTACTTGATATAATTTATGATAGGACTCTCATCAAAAGTTCTTCTAATTCATTTCTTTTTCTTCCTAAAATCTTTATGAAATGTGTTACAACGATTTTTGTTTTAGGTTCTATCTGATGAAGCCATCGTGTGGTGAAACGCTGCACAATTTTATACCGCATTTCAAGTAATGATGGATGTTTTGGATTGATTGGGCCGGTACTTGGTGTAAATTAATAAACATATTGAAACAATGGTTAAAAATAACAATACACACATTTATTATAAAAAATAACGCATGACGCACGTTCCACCGAAACGTGCGTCATGCGTTATTTTTGTAATAAATGTGTAAATTGTTATTTTTAACCATTGTTTCAATATGTTTATTAATTTACACCAAGTATCGGCCCAATCAATCCAAAACATCCATCATTATGGATGGTTCAACCCAGGCCCGTATCCAGAAATTCGTTTCGGGGGGGGCCCAAGAAGCAAATCATGTAATGAGCGTACAAATAAAATAATTATGGGTTTTTCATAAAAACTGTTTAAAACTGCTCCAACATAACCTTGGAATTCGCATTCAAAACGTCACTTTATATACTCACTATTAACATTTTCTGCATCGTCTGAATTATCTGATTTCGGCTTCTTGAAAAACGATGTAATCGTTGTTTGACCTTGGCGACGTTTCATATTCGGTGAAATAAGTTGTCTTTTTAAAATCTCGAAGGTTTATGATAGAAAAAGTTGCTTGGATTGAACACAAACCCATAACACTCACGTGCAGT
>JARQZK010002891.1:1850000-1869585 GCA_030704885.1 Cynegetis impunctata
TATATATATATATATTTATATATTGGTATAGAGGAGCCTAGATAGGTTTGTGTCTTGGGGGGTGGGGGTGGTTAACTGCACAGCAGAGAAAATCGCCTGGGCGACAATTTCAGGCTGGTAAATAAAATGACGCAGGAAAAATTATTTGGGGTATTATTTTGGTACCAAAATAATATATAATTTTTTTCCATCTCTTTGAATCTTTATTTCGTTTACCCAAATTGAGTTTACTAACTAGTAAACTTAAAAAATAACCGCAATAATAATATACTTTTGATATAATTTATATTTAAAAAATAAGCATCATATCAACAAAATATTTCACAATAGAAAATATGTATTAATAAAATAGAAGAAAAAATTACCCACCTACCAGATAATTATCTAATTAAAGAAATAACAAACTTTATCTACAAAAACCTCAACACGAACTCGTTTTTTCTATAGAATATCAGTTATATATTATCAGCTAATTTAACTAGTAGACTAGATAATATACATAGTAATGCAACAAACCTAATATTATATGTCTTGAAAAAACAGCTGTAAGCGTAAATCTGTAAACATATTATAAAACAAATAGAAGTTTTCTGTTACGTTGCTTAGAAAATCTATTAATAACAGCATTGATATATATTTCAGTATCTTCGTGTATATTTAATAGAGTTAAACCAACTAATCTTTCCTGCAGAGCTCTAAGGTATCTAACGCCGTTTATGGTACCACATTTGTTTTATTTTTTGTTTCTTTCCAAAGATCTATTACTGATAGCACCAATTCTAACTTCAATGTAAAAATCTCAAGAATATTTCTCTTCTTGAAAGAAGAAATGTTACATAGTTTTCAATTCACATATTGAATTTATCCGTCTTTCGAACTAAACATGCCGCCTGCAGTGAAGTATCACCTTTCAAAACACACATCGACGCGCAAATACAGCTGATCTTGAGAGTGTTACTCTTACATTGAGATTGTTATTCTAATAGGGCCATAGCCAAGGGGGCACAAGAGGGGCTGAGCCCCCTCTGGAATTATTTAAGCCCCCTCTTAGGAAATAAACCAAAATTATTACAAACCAAAAATGTTTATATCTGCGTTGAAACATAAAACTAGCCTAGTTACAAACAAATCTACTTAATTGTGAAACTGACTTGAAATTATTTATTTTCGCCATCTTTTAACCCGCAAAACATGTTGAAGTTCTAACTTAAAATGAAATAGCGACAAACGAACGGATACTAGCAGGGTTGCCAGATTTAGACGCTTTAGACGCTGATTTGTCGCCCAAAAGTGCACCCGTGGTTGCGACATGTTAACGGAGAGGCATTGGTAACAAGTATTTTTCATATAAAATTCACTTATTCTAGGAGTTATTTCATACGTGTGTTGCTGCTAATTTGTCGCCAAAATCGCAATCATGCTTTTTTCGCAACCGCACGAAAAATTAGTGCACCCTACATGTTGCCTACTCGTCCAAAAAAACAATAACAGGTATTTTCGGGACTTTTTACTTAAATTACTATTACAATCAAAACCACTATTCTGTTACAAATGTCTTTATTTTTATATAAATTGTTCACAAAACATCATTATATCATCATCATCTTTGTCTGAGGTTGAAGTTGTGGATTGGTTCTGCTACTGATATATATCAGAATTAAATTTTGCATACATTGCTTTGCTAGGTTCAAATTATTTACAGTAAATCGCATTTATTGCAAAATGAGATCTAATAGATACAACTGAATTTAACATTTTTAGTATCATTTTGTTTCGAATTTTACATTTAAGAATATTCATCAATGAGAATAGAGAGTTATTGGAAACCTGAATATACTGTCTTGCAGTATTTGTGCTGACCTTATATAAATAGTGCTCGACCTCAAAATATACTTAAAATTTAGAGTTATTGAAACCACAGATCAACAACCTTATGAGGTTACGTTATAATGACAGGTGGTAGGTACTTTGTCTTACTTTATCAAAGGATAGAACATAGATAGAAGCCGAAAAAGAGAGGTTATGACATGTAAATAATGAAATAAGGCCTGGATAGTGCCCTGCAGTAATCGCGCACAAATAACGACAAGCAGTAACATTAATAATGTCTCCCTTATTTTAAACATCAACTGCGCCTGCGTATATGTCAATATAAGGTCGGCACTATTACTGCTTAACTTCATAAAAGTTCCAATAACTCTCTAATATCCTTCCACGAATGCATTGGATGACGGTAAGCTTAGAAGAGTAAATTCAAATAGAGCTAAATCTTTACCTATATATTATATTTTACGTAAGTGGATATAGAAACACAACTAAAAACGATCAATCGCTAACAAGTGACGAAGCAAGAGAGAGAATATTTATTTAGAGTTTTCTACGGGAGATATTTTATTTATTATTTTTTTTTAGAATAAATTTTTTTATTTTTCCAAAATATTTTTTAATGAATATTCGTTTTCCAGTATACTTTTTTAGGGAAAAAGCCATATATTCCTGCCTTTTTTTCACGTATATTTATTTCAGTACTTTGTACAAAACAAGCCCCCTCAAGAATTTGCTCAGCCCCCTCTAGAAAGCAGTGCTGGCTACAACCCTGTATTCTAACATTACGTTTTCTCAATTTTAGTCCCACTTTTCATTCGCTAAGTGTTTAGAGTGTAACGCGAAATAAGGAAGTTCATTTCAATAAAAATTATAATCGTTTCAACGTCAGTATCGTAAATAACTGAAACATAGTTATATTTTTCTGGAAATGCTTCTGAAAGAGGTTTCACGCAAACATTATATTTTTCACTCCAAATTTTATGAGATGTTACAAATTCTTCCGAATTAGTTTCGCTGATCTGTCCAAAACTGTCTGTGAGTGAAGGAAGTGCCTCAAACGGGCCGCTGGACCGAAACAAATGGAGAGGTTCGGTAGCCGTCGGAAAGTTGATCACTTTATTATCCTTACCCTTATAAATCTATAAAACAGCTTAATAGAATCAGGTTCGTTGAACTACTTTTATGAATTTATGATTTTCCATCGGCTATTCTGCTGTGCTAAACGTTTGTGGGGTTGTATAATTTACAAGTTTTGTAAATTTTAGACTGGTTACCGTGACCGTTAACATTTCACTAGAAATGGGATGGTTACAGGTTGAAAGGCAATAAAAAATTCATATTGAAATTATTTTGTGGTAACGATTCGGTCAATATATAGATATATATATATATATATATATATATATATATATATATATATATATATATATATATATATATATATATATATATATATATATATATATATATATATATATATATATATATATATATATATATATATATATATATATATATATATATATATTTATTTATATATATATATATATATATATATTTATTCGAATTGTTGTTGCCTGTGATCTATTTTCAATCTTTTGATAATTATTAGCAATAACAGGCTGGTTGAATCTTAAAAAACTCGATTTAATTAATAAGTTGACGTTTCACTACGACATTCATAGTTATTCAAAACTTTTGAAAAAAATTGAAAATTCTTTGACATTTATTGACTTGAAAAAATTGAATAGATAAGATTGATCTGTCTTGTTAAAAATTCTTTCGGATGTGGCTGTTCTTTGTTATTTATTACGTGCTATTCAGTCTAATATTAACATTCAAAATTGTTATCATTAGAAGGCAAGGGAAACTACAGAAACCTTTACCTATGTAATGTTCGAAAATAATAATAATAGGGTACTATTTATTTAACAGAAAAGAAATTAGTCACGGGAAAATATTAAAAAAGTAGAGCAGAATTATCGGTATGCTTCCATATAAACGTTCTATACCGATAATTCTGCTCTACTTTTTTAATATTTTCCCGTGACTAATTTCTTTTCTGTTAAATAAATAGTACCCTATTATTATTATTTTCGAACATTACATAGGTAAAGGTTTCTGTAGTTTCCCTTGCCTTCTAATGATAACAATTTTGAATGTTAATATTAGACTGAATATCACGTAATAAATAACAAAGAACAGCCACATCCGAAAGAATTTTTAACAAGACAGATCAATCTTATCTATTCAATTTTTTCAAGTCAATAAATGTCAAAGAATTTTCAATTTTTTTCAAAAGTTTTGAATAACTATGAATGTCGTAGTGAAACGTCAACTTATTAATTAAATCGAGTTTTTTAAGATTCAACCAGCCTGTTATTGCTAATAATTATCAAAAGATTATATATATATATATATATATATATATATATATATATATATATATACATAAAACAAAGTGTGTTAGTTACAGGGCCGGAACTACAATTAGGCAAGTCAGTTGAGATAATCAATAAATTGACAATAGTTCCAAAAGTTTTCAAACTTTAATGTAAGGTCGGGAAAGAGATAAAAACAAACTATAAAATTTTGCAAACTTTTCCGAAGTCCGGAACATTGTTAAAAATGCAATAAATGATTATTTGCTGTATTCTTGCGACAAAAATTCCAAAAGTTCTGCAAACTTGGAGTAGTATTGAATATATTAATAATAATAATAATAATGGTTTATTGATCCTGTAAGACATATTATTACATGTATAGGACAAGTCATAAAGATATACACACAAAGATTACATCATTCAAAAATATATTCACTGAAATTATAGCTGTAGTAATGTTTTACATTATAGAAACATTCCTTTAATAAAAAGTTTTTGACAGTCTTCTTGAATTTGTTTTTCTGAAGATTTTGAATACATCGTGGTAGATGATTAAAGATCTTAATACTCTGATAAAGTGGAGACATTTCAAACTTAGTAGTTTTATGAATGGGAAAATACAATTCATTCTTATTTCTGGTATCATGTGAATGAAAACTAGAAATTTTTACAATACTATCCTCATTTTCTTTCACATATATTAGACATTTAAATATAAATAAAGCGGCCAAAGTGAGAATACTATTGTCTATGAAAAGGGGTCTGCAAGTGGACCGTGGATGGCAATCGAACATTAAACGAACTATTCGTTTTTGAATGACGAATACTCTATTAACCTCTGAAGAATTACCCCATAGCAAAACATTGTAAGATAGGTGACAATATACTAAATAATAGTAGACGTTAATAAGAGAATTTAGCGGAAGAGAACTTTTGACTCTACTTAACGTATAATAGGAGCTGTTGAGTTTTTTACATAGGGCATCAATATGCGAATGCCATTTTAGACATCTATCAATGTGTATACCCAGAAACTTAACATGGTCATTAGATGAGATAACCGTATCCAAATGCTGAACAATAAATGTTTCACTCCCAGAGCCAGATACACTAAAACGAATGCATTCCGTTTTATTGACATTCATCTTAATTCTATTATTGTGACACCACTCGATGAAACTTTTTTATTTCATATCACGTATCAAATTTGCAACCAATTTTTTTATTCAAAATTAACGTTTTTCTTTGATAAACTGATCAAAAATTATTCCATACTTCGGAAAAATATACCGAACAGTTGTATAAATTTGCAACTTCTCACGTTGACCAGAACATGTGTATTTATAATTTTTTTAGTTCGTTTATTATTTTTGTTTTCGTAAATGGTTCATTTTATCGACAATGAATAAGAGTATCTTATCTTTAGCTTCATGTTTAAGGTATACAAAATTTTTAACTCCTCATCATACAGGGTGTTAAAAATGTGAGCATTAAAATGTACAACCTTGTCCGCCCCTGGTAAACTAAACAAGCTGATTATGTTTTAAGGCAGTATTTTATGAGGTCCTTACAACTGTTTATCATATCAAATTTTCATTAAATTATATTGAGTAGTTTAAAAGTTATTCAAGAAAAATTGACTTCGAGTGGCGTCTTTTAGGAGGCCATATGACCGTGGAGAGGGCCGCTAGGAAAAAAATTTATGAGAACTCCTATCTTATTTTTTGATATTCTATCTGAATTCGAGAGATTTTCCCAATTTTCCCGGACACCCTGTATATTTTCTTCAGAAATGTCCTAAAATGAAATGAAATCTTTTTGTTGAACCACAAATAATTCTTCTGTTCCACACTTCTCCTATCGTGAATTTGGTGCCGCACCTTATTTTCTACGTTTTATTCGAATTCACGGAGATAGGGTTCGCCCTTATTTCTCGCTGATTATAAATATTTTCGTCTGGTAGGACATAAGGATCACGTTGGCGTGATAGCCAAGGTTTCGTAGCAGTACGTGGATACATTGTCAAAGCCTTCCTGATTTCCCAGAGGCTATATAAACTTCGATTTAAAAACGGATCGAGTGTAGCGACGTTATTCCAAGTAGTTGCACAGTGCAGTTTTCAGGAAAACCGAACTAACTTCACTTTAATTTCACTTAGAAATAGCAAAAGTCGTCAACTGTCATCTGTCAAATATCTTCCCTATTTACTGATGACATAACAATTAAATTTCACGAGAAAATGAATATGAACCATAGAGTTCTTCGATGGAGTAAATCAGAATTTCTCTGGTCCGCAGCAGTGTATTTTTAAATATTAAAGTACTCTGTGTCCCTGGGCGTGTTCCGAATTCGCTCCAATGACAATCTTTTTATATTCAGAACCCTGACAACCCATAATTATTTCACGACCCTCTCGGTGGCTTGAATAATCAAATATTCAGTAAATTCTGAGTGTTACATAAAAGGAGGAACGAAAGGTTGACTTTACGAACTTTCAGTCGAAATCCTCCATTATTGATGGAATTATGGTAATTCAATTAACGTTGATATATTTATAACCTGAATTTGAAACACGAGAGAAGTTCATGCGAAAGAAAATAATAATACCTACTGAGATGTGACACAATACTTTCTTATTGGTTTTCCACTTGGATGGCGAATTAATGTATTTTGTATTTATATTTCACAAAAATTAGACTTATTTCGGTTTCAATTTAAAAATGAATGAACGAATGAACAAAAACAGCATATATCCTCAATCGAAAGAAGAAAAATCGGAAAAATTCACATCTTTAACATATTTTGGTCCTCTAACAGAAAAAGTTGCTAAAGTCATACCTAAATGTAATATTAAAATTGCTTTCAAATCTAAGACGAAACTCTCAGGATTTTTATTCAATGCCAAAGATATCACTTCCAAAGTTCAGGAGTTTATTATAAGTTGATTTGTCCTGTGTGTATGTAAAGGAGTGTATACTGTATATAGGTCAGACTGGTAGATCGTTCAAGACAATATTTAAAGAACACCAACAATCTTTTTTGAAAAATAAAACTGATTCACCGTTTTCAAATCATTGCCGTGAAAACCACCACCCGTTTCCACAAATAGATAACTTTCAAATTATGCACAAATTACCGAAATGAACCAAACTAACTTACTTAGAATCATTAGAAATTTTTAAACTCAATCATAATGCAAAAAATACATTGCTAAACGACCAGATTGATATATTCTCCTATATTTAGTGTATTCAAACAATAATGATTTTTCTGAAAATATTTTATTATACCAATTTGGGAAATCCGCTTCGATTAGCCCTTCTTGAAATGTGTTCCTCTTGTCTATTTAGGTAACAGCAATAATTCTTTCCCACCCGTATAAGCGCAAATCTATAATGATGTATTCAGTTCTTAAGGGGGCGCTCAAGTATTACGTAACGCAATTTGGGGGAGGGGGGGTCGTGTAAAACGTTACGATGCGTTACGGGGGTGGGAGGGGGTTTCGAACAACGTGCTACGTAACATTGATTTTTATTGAAATAAAAAACTAGAGAATTTGAATCTCCGAAGTTGTTAATTCTTTTCGTTTATTTTCTACGGGGAATCCCTCGATTGTATTGTAAGTCAGTTTTATTTTGTTGTCCCAAGTTGGCAACTCTATCCGTTTATGTTTTATGGGGAATACCTCGACTGTATTATTCGTCATTTATATTTTGTTTCCGTTGCCAGTTTTCATTAAGTGTTTTTAACACGTAATACACAGGAGCGAAACTACGAAACTATCTACCTACATACATACGAACATATATATATATATATATATATATATATATATATTCATATATATATATATATATATATTCATATATATATATATATATATATTCATATATATATATATATATATATATATATATATATATATTCATCATATATATATATATATATAATATATATATATAATATATATATATATATATATTTATATATATATTATATACATATGTAGAGAAAGAGAGACTTTTGAAATTGGGTTTTTGATGCCAAACATCCTGAAATGTCATGAAACGAAAAACTATCTTGGGCCTAGGTCCTACTAGGGGTGCTAATCGCACCCATTTCAATAAGCAGGTTTTCAAAGTGAAAACCTGCTAATAAGCGAAAATTGAATAATGCATGAGAAAAATAATGGTGGATGAAGTTAGCTGAAAATGTATGCAACGACAGGGCTAAGTCAGGAAAACGGCATAATTAAATGTAAGATTAGTAGTAAAAGTTTATAAGGACAAATTTGAGCTCTTTTCAACATATCACATTATGTATGATTGTTTATTAAATAAAAATCTCATGTTTTGTTTATTATTAACGAAAACACGATTAAAACAATAAAAACGGTATTTTAGCAACTTTCCGGTACTTTGCGCAACATATTTGTGACTTTTAGGTAAAAATGGTCACTTAGGTGTTACGTAACGTTTATAGGGGGGGAGGAGGGGTTCATGAAAACGTTACGGAGCGTTACATAGGGGGGAGGGAGGGTCAAAAATCTTCAAAAATTGCGTTACGTAATACTTGAACGGCCCCTATAACTCAATCTGCTCGATGATGCTCTAGTGACCGAAATTGCAATCGCAGTGTTATATTTTTCAAAGTATTTTTGTGATAATAAACGTAATAAATTCAAGTTTTGTTTTTGTTCACCATGTTAAATTATCACGTAGTAACGACGGATGTCATCAACTATTTAAAAATAAATACTTTTATTAAGGCTTATTAACTACTTTCATAATAAAAAATTTGTAACTTTTTGTTACTATTGTTACTGTTATCATGACTATTTTGCTATAGATAACCATTTCAACAAAAGCAATATTTGAGTTAGCTGCGTTCACAACTGTCCAATTCGCCACCCGCAGTCTTTATTAGAGTTTCTCTTTCATTTTATAAAGACCAACGTCCATTCGCTCTTAGAAACACCAATCAATAAATTTTCCATTCTAGTTAGATAGTTCATTGTTTAAAATTGACACATTTTGTATTAAAACTACCGCTGAAACATCCGAGTGGTAACTAAACAATTGCCAATAATGGAGGATGACAGATGCGGTCACATTTCCACAGCCACCCACTATACTCATGCGATAAATTGGCCCATTAAGGCAATTTCGGAGTGCGTGTTTCTACATGTGATGTGTTACTCATGCCCAATTTACTTTATTTGACAGCTATTTGGTTGGTTTAACCCCCAGATTCATCTTTATAGAAATTGATCGATTTGGTCCAATTTAGCTTGGTGTTGCAGCGGCTACCTATGTACAATTTATTACTGAATAGGAACCTTCGAATGACATAGATCTGATTCATTTTACATCCAACAAACGAATTTAATTTATATATATTCAAGAAGTTCATTCCAAGAATTGAATATAATGAAAAAGAAAGCTACAAACAATTAATAAATCTGATTATCAAAAATAATAATTTCCAATATTGAATTAGAGATGCTGAAAATTTGTAGATCATGAATTCGGTTGAGAGAGAGAGAAATAGCTTTATTGTCCTATAAAATTACAAAAGTTTGTCGACAAAGCACATAGCTATAAAAAATTAAAAATAAAATTTAACAATGATAACTAATCAAACAAAACACACTTTCAATCGTTGAACAAAACAAGAATCTATTAAATAGAAGAACAAAATAGAAAAACATTCATCAGTCAATTATGTATAAACATATGTTAAGAATCAACATATTTGTCAACTAAACTAATTATACAGATATAAAATTTTGTATATTACAAAACAAAACAAAACATTAATATATGTTGCTACTAAATGTGGATCTCACATTTGTGTGATGTTCTTGTTTCAATTTTTTCTCTTACCTCTGCGATATTTGTCTAGAAATTGTATGAATTTTTGGAGGTATGCATCTCTCGAATCCCTCCAAATTAACTTAGTGGTTTAAGAATTTGTGTGTAAAAAAGAACAAAGCAGAGCTGCATCACTAAGGTCGTATTTTTCGCGAGAAATGCATCGCGTAGAGATGCGATTCCAACGGATTCAATTATATTTTGAAAAATCACATTTAAATAGCAAACCGAATTAAATTGTAGAAAATAATTTATTTGATTAAAAAAAAAATGGTACCTAATTGGTGGTGGCGGACCCTAATAATGAGGGTCAAATACGACCTTAATGACGGAACCCTTTTGCTCAAGCGTTTTCTTACCTTACGGAGTCATAATTGAAATTAATGAAAATTATTCGACAAAAAAATACATGACTGAATTAAATAGAAGATAATGAAAATTTGTTCATATACATTTTCATTTAAGAGTTTTTCAGATTTTATATAAGTATGTATGTTTTGAGAATTGTTATTTACATAGGAAATTCTCCTTTTTTTTCGACGTGTGTAAAACTGTACAAAGTTGATGCATTAATAAATTTATCTTATCTAAAATTTATCTTATTGTCGGATTTTTAATTTTCAATGTTGCCTGATATTTTTTTACTGATAATCTTATAATATAATTAAGTTATTTGAATTACAAATCAAGAGTTAATGCTTATTTTTCGAGGTTCCCATATTTTTGCCTAGTAATGATCAGTGTATACCTGAGCAGATCCAATAAGATCGAAACTACTGTATGTTGTTCTTGAGTTGAAGATTAGCCGTATTTTTATTTTTCACCGTTATAGAATGATCAATATATATATAATATATATATATATATATATATATATATATATTACTATATATATATATATATATATACAGGGTCACACACGGTGGATGGTAGGTAGATCTAAAATAATAGTGGCGCTGCGGCGCTGCCGCTTATACTAAAAACTAGCAGCAACTATGAAATTTCAAATCAGACCCTATATATTATTTCATTTTTTGCTTCTCTACCATTTTCCAATTGTTTTTTTATGATATATCCCTATACCTATCTCCAGAGGCTTTCGAGAATTTAAATTGTTTCCTTATTTTTTTGTGCAAACATAGCTTCATTAAATGTTCATTACTAAGGTGGTATTCATAGATTCGTAGGACGATGAAATTTTAGGTGTAGTTTACCAAGTTCGACGTATTAGGCAATATTCTAAGGACTTTGTTCTCCGCCATTTATACAGTGGTCCTTCAAAATTTGCGATTTTAACGATAAATACATTATTAGTAAAAAAGTGCATTTTTTTAAATGTAATACCCTGTATATTATTTGAATATCTCGAAAAGAAAATTGAAATTTCTTTCAAATGGTATATCATGTTCCTATACCTAAAAAGTCAGGTTTCCGGAAATAAAAGCAAGTTTCTATAAAAAATCGGATTATTTAGCCATATTTTGTATTAGGTAGCTGTGAAATGTCAAGAAAGATGTCATTATGAAAATTTGACAATTAGTCCATCAACAATAAGACGTTCGCGCGTTCATTAACGATAATTTGATTTGAAAACAATCAAAATGGAAGGCAATAAATATTCTCATGAAGTTTTGATGAAGTTATTTATTGTACATGGTCAATGTGTCTAAATAATAGCAAGAATATGCAGAAAATTCAATAAAATGTATACCTATTGACAACCAATAAACGAGAGAAAATTTGTACGTTTACAAAATAATTTTATCACTTATACGTCATGTTATTTTACGTAACGCAAATTGTTTTTTATTAGTTTAGTAAACTTCGTTTCGCTTTCAGTATTGACCCATAAGTGATAAAATTATTTTATAATTTTGTAATGAACATTTAATTGAAGCTATGTTTTGCACAAAAAAATAAGGAAACCATTTAATTTCTCGAAAACCTCTGGAGATAGGTATAGGGAAGTATCATACAAAAACAATTGAAAAAATGGAGTAGAGAAGCATAAAAATGAATAATATATACGGGTGTCTCATTAGAAATTTCATAGTTGCTTGCTACTTTTTAGTATACGCGGCAACGCCGCAGGGCCACTATTATTTTAGATCGATAGAGCAAAATCAATTACCTTATGAAACCAAATTTTTAGAATAAATTCTCATGTCCCGTTCTCCGTAAACGTCTAACCTACCATCCACCGTGAGTGACCCCTGTATATATATATATTATATATATATATATATATAATATATAATCTGAGAAAGATTTCCGGGGTTCATCCGATTTTTTCGAAAGTTTTTGTTGGCGAGCCTGAGAAGTACCCGTTTGTTTCACGACGTTTCGCCAAAATCTCATTTGGCATTTTCAAGTGCTGCTGTACGTCTGATGAACTCGACGGCAACTATATTAATATATATATATATATATATATATATATATATTATATATTCATATATATATACTTAGTATATAATGATATGTGATTATTATATCTGAGTCAGTAAAAATAATTTGAAAATTTTAGTTTCATACGCATCCAGCTTTTCTGGTTTATTTTTTATCACATCCCACTAGTTTCGCCAAAAGTGAATTATTATATAATTTTTTTTTCTTGAAAATATCTAAAAAATTATTGACTTATTTCGTTAAATAGATGATATATCAGATGTTATAGAATGTTGAGCATTTTGATGACGCCTCATTAAGTGATAAAAGTTAAAGGAAAGTCACAATATAAAATATGTATCTTCAAGTTGAAATTAATCTATTTCTATGTAAAAAAGATAATTTTTGAGACATAACAGAAGAATGATTTCAAAACAGAAAATTATTTTTTATTACACTAACTTAACAAATGCAGGTTGTTGGTAGCTTTTGATTGAACATTAGTTATTTGTACTTGATTGGATTATAGTTTCCTCCATTTTGGTGATACGTATTTCAAGAACTGTTATATTTTGTAATAGCCAGTTAATATAATCATAGCACTATCAAAAAATAAAAAAATAGATAGTTTTATATATTTATAAATATTCGTATATGAATAGTTGATATAGGTACTTTTTAAAGATCATAAAATTTTTATATTTCGAATGCATGGGTAGGTAATTCTAAATTAGTCTAGAATATGAATTTCACAAAATAGTCACATTTTTATTGACTTCTTAATATATCTCAAGGACATCAAATACGTGTTTTTTCTAAGGCTCAATCAAAAACTTCAGCTATATTTGTTTAATCTCTCTAGGATCTTATAGTTTAGCGCTGGTTTCGGAGACAATGGTCTTGTAAGTTTTGTACATTACCAAACTTAATCAATTATTTGATCCACTGGATCTCATACAAATCCATACCTAACCCAGGATTCGAACCCAGCACGCCTTCTTCACATATGGTCACTACGTTTTAGCTATGTTGATTAAAACGAAAGAAGTTTTACTTTATCTACCTTGTAGTTGAATATTTTTTATTAGAATTTCAAATCATATTATGTTTGCAGGGCCGTCGAGAGCAATCACGGGCCCCTGGGCTGAGCGATCTCGGGCCCTCTATTTTCCTGATTTCTTACTAAGTTTTTATAAGTAGACCATATGCAAGTCGGGACTTATTAAAAACGAACTGTAAGAATAATTTAGATTTGTTTTTATTTATCACTTTTAACCTTGACATGAACATTGAACATTGACGTGAATAGAACATTGAAATATGGCTACCTTATAAGCTGCATCAAGAAAATTATCATTTTTTATAATAGATACAAACTTTAGTTTCTCTAATTCTAAACTTTTTTTGTAAGCATAGGTCTAAATTTATTTTTTAGAGTTTTTGTAGAAGTTAAAGAAAAATTATTTATTGTCAAAGAAATACATGATATTATTTATAAAGAATTACTCTCTAGTCATAATAGACATTATAAATTACCCATAGTCATTTTTTGGTTTACGTTAACAATTTTGATAGGCTAAAATCTTTCTTTACAATAACCTAAATATCTTTATTCACAATAAAGTCCCCTTTCTCATGGCCAACTCATCAATGATGATGTCTAGGTTGGCTTCTCTTGCAAGGTCCGTCTCCACTGCTGAAACACCCAAGCTTGACAGTCTGTCTCGATACATTGTTGAGCGTAACACGTTTTTTACTCTATTCAGAGTAGAAAATGAGCGCTCTGCGCTAGCAACTGGACTGTTGCAAATATACTACTGAGATATTTGAAAAAAAAATTTCCAAATTCAAAGTTCCGATTTTGTTTAGGAGTTCAAATGGTGGTAGGCTTCAGCCAATAATGTTGGCTGAATATATAAACTTCCGGTTAATCAGCAAGTCCAGTTCTTAAATCTCTTATTGGGTACTTCGGAACTAGATCTGCTGCTTTGTTTCCAATAAGGTCATCATTTTTAATTTCTTGAAAGGTCCATAACACAGAGAAGTTTTCATACAGTCATATCTCCAATGACATTGTGCCAGGATAACGTTGAAAACGTCACGCTCGAAAACAGCCTTATAATTATACTCGTCCTCTGCATTATCCTCGCAGTCTTCACCAGCTGGTCTCTTTTGTTTCTTTCCTATTTTTTGTTCTTCTTGAAGTTGCTGGGGCCAACCAATGTTTTCAGTCACTCTCTGAGCTTTACTAAATATTCGACCCCATCCTTCAAAGCGAAGATTCTTCAAATTATCTATCAAAGAACTCAAGTTTTTTGATGCAACATCCAACGTTCCTTCACGGCACAGCAGCACTTTGGAGCATTTTCGAAATATTTTATTAAAATTGTTATAATTCGCGTTATTTGTCAACATAGTTTTCCACCCTATATGTTTCTAAATTAAAAATTAAACGTTTTTGTTTGCGGAAAATTTGAAATTTGTCTTATTGATAATGTATCGATATTTACTGTCATCAGGGTCGGCGAGAGCCATCACGGGCGCCTGGGCTGAGCGATCCCGGGCCCTCTATTTTCCTGATTTCTTACTAAGTTTTTATAAGTACACCATATGCAAGTCGGGACTTATTAAAAATGAACTGTAAGAATAATTTAGATTTTTTTTTTATTTATCAATGTTAACCTTGACATGAACATTGACGTGAATAGAAATTTAAATATGGCTGCATCAACAAAATTATCATTTTTTATAATAAATACAAACTTTAGTTACTTCAATTCAAATTTTTTTTTTGTAACAGGCATGAGGCCTAAATTTGTTTTTTAAAAGTTTTTGTAGAAGTTGAAGAAAAAAATTATTTATTGTCAAAGAAATACATTGATATTATTTTATAGAGAATTACTCTATAGTCATAATAGTCCATTTTTTTGGTTTACGTTAACATTTGAATAGGTCCAAAATCCTTCTTTTACAATAACCCAAATATTCTTATTCACAATAAAGTCCCCTTTTCTGGCCTTCCTCATGGCAAACTCCATCAATGAATGATATTCCAGGTTGGCTTCTCTTGCAAGGTCAGTCCAGGATAACGTTGACGATGTCCAGGATAACGTTGCAAACGTCACGCTCGAAAACTGCCTTATAATTATACTCCGTCCTGCTGCATTATCCACGCAGTCTTCACCAGCTGGTCTCTTTCGTTTCTTTCGTATTTTTTTGTTCCTCTTGAAGTTGCTGGGGGCCAACCAATGTTTTCAGTCACTCTCTGAAGCTTTACTAAATATTCGTACCCCATCCCTTCAAAAGCGAAGATTCTTCAAATTATCTATCAAAGAACTCAAGTTTTTTGATGCAATATCGCAACGTTTCCTTCACGGCACAGCAGCACTCTAATTACATTGTCTATTGACGTTCAAATTCTTGAACCGAGTAGATGCAGAGAAGAGGAGGTTAGTTAAATGTTTTGAATTATGTTTTTCAGCCTATCTATGTCTCGGACCGATTTTCTGCAGTTAAATTTAACTTAGTTCATCAAGGGCCTTTCACGCTCCCTGGCAGATGTTCAGCAACTGGTGTGACGCTATTCTTACTCTGGCTTGACCAGCGAGTTTCATACATTGAATGAAGAGAGCTTGGTATTATATGAGGATTTCTCATCTTTGAGGGCTAGAGCCAAAAAACATTGTACAGATTTTTGAACGCTTCCAAAAATTTTGATCGTCTATCAGTAGTTGTGTGTCAGTCGCGGTCGTGTTCAGCGCAGCGCGCATCGCGCCGTTTTGTTACACTAATAACAATACATTACTAAAATGCTTGATAGCTTGATTAATTCGCTTACTCACAGTTGCGACTTTATTCATGGCTAAAATTGAATTAATACTTAGTGAACTGGAAAACCAAGACTAACTTTTTTGAGTTGAACAGATAACATGTACAGAAAGGAATTTTACATTTGGCCGTGCCGGCCCCCTTCGGGGCCCCGGGCCCCAGGGCTCTGGCCCCTCCTGCTCCACCCTCTCGCCGGCCCTGTATGTTTGTATTTTTCTTCTAAACCGATCCTTTGGACTTATACTGATTCTCATTAATGCCACGGCAATACATATTTTATAGTGTTCATGGAATGAATTGTAAATTACCGCATTAACGTTTCACAAAGAATAAGTAACTCAAGGTATTTGTTGATAATGAAAATTATCAGATGATTACATTATATTTGCATATTATTGATTCAATGTCTGATGCCTGATACTTTTCAATTGTTTAATTTCTTTATAACTTTCAATAATCGCAATTTATTTTATCACTACTACATTATGATGTATTTACTATACGAATTTCTTGTTAGTTTGTGATATTCATTACTATTCATTCTAATATTTTATATTCCTAATCAGCAGATTTATTATTACTCAGATTGCTTTATATACCTACCTACATTTCAAATATTTTTTTAAATTAAAGCACTATTTATTATGTCCATTGATTAATTTTCTCTTATATCGCCAATATGAATTTACCGTATTTTTAAAAAAAATAGTTTAACTCATTGTAGGTATTCCATTTTTTCAGATAATGAATTGTTCGAACAATTGCATTCATTTTTTATCAACGTCACACGGATTAATGTTATCAAATGTACATTAAAATATATGTAAGTATTATTGCTGAACTCAGCTTTCAGTATAAAATACCAATTATTTTTTTACTGAAAAAAAAACAGTTTTTCTCTTTTAAATTCACTAAAAACTGATAAAATCTTCAAATAAAAAAAATCTCTCCAAATGTAACGTTCATTATTTCAGCTTTGTTTAATACAGTATGCGTAAAGATCACGTCCGGAGATGTAATAAAATACTAAAGAATCATAAAACGACATAATTCGTTTATTTTGAAAATATTCAAATTTCTACGTAAAACCATAATAAAAATTACCGTTGGGTCTTTTTGCAAGTTCTAACGAAAATCGCATTGTGTAATATTTATCTTTTCTTGCATAACGGTACGTCGCAAAACTGTTGCAATTTTTAATGTGGGAGCACTAAAAAATTTCTTTTCTGGGTCATAAAATGAACCCCAATAAAAATTTGCCTGTTTTGAAGTCAACCATGCTTGGACTGAAATATGTTTTTTGATTTCAAGTTTCAAGGAATGAGTAGAAAAATCTTCTATTTCCAATAAAATTCAGATTTAGTAAATTAAACCAAAAGTTTAATTTGCGTGCCTGTTTATTCTAAGTTTTTCTAATAACTGATTTCAATAGGAAGACATTGTTTTTGTTTTCGTAATCCCATACTGTTATTTTGATTTAACGGTATTCAGATGACAATTGAAATGTCAGTGTTAACGGCCGCTGGCCGTTATAATTTCATGACGGCCGGCGGCCCTTAAGAAATCACTTGTTCAAATATTTATTTCAAAACATCATTCTGCTTACAATAACAACATTGAAATCTTGGTCCACAGCGAGTTGGGAGAATAAACCTCTGATTTTTCATTTTCGCATAGGCTAATAATACATCTTCATTAACCACCTTTACATTCTTGCTTTTATGCCACATTTCAAAATTTTCAATATTCTTTTTGATATCGCTCTTGAGTTATTTTCGGCAGTTTAATCAAACACTCGCTGCACTGCACATGGTGCTCCCAATATTTCTAAAGGAATTGATTTTGTTCCTCAATTTCATCAATTTCATCCATGATCGTCGTTAAAAGCGAACTTGAGAACACAAAAAAACTGACGTTGTTTGTAAAACTGTCAAATTGTTCCATGACAACAGAGTGCACGACGTTGGGATTTTTCTTTAGAATTTCGAGGTTACCGGGGTTTTGTCTTTCTTCGGAATCAAAATATAATCTTTTTAAAACGGGATTACCGAAAAATTTTTAACGACACACGGCCACGATAACGCAAATAAAACGGATTCGGTTTAGTTATACTCCTCCGCTATATATATGTATATTGTATATGTGTATATATATATATATATATATATATATATATATATATATATATAATATCCGCCTCGGATTATATATATATATATACATATATATACATATATATATACATATATATATATATATATATATATATATATATTATATACATCTATATACATATATATATATATATATATATATATATATATACTGTATATATACAATATTATATATATTACTATATATATATATTATATATATATATATATATATATATATATATATATATATAATATATATTATATTATATATATATATATATATATTATATATATATATATATATATATATATATATATATATATATACAATATCCAACCTCATCCGTTATTTGCTACATATCAGCCTTGTTATTCGTTAATAACTATTTCTATCCAATGCATCTTTTATTTTATACAATGATAAAGATTATGTAATCGTGATAATGTCGTAAAAGAAAATAGTACCTATATTGTTTTATTAGGAGTAAAAATGATACTTTCTGTGGCGAGACTAAATGTTTGCCGAAAATTTTAGATAGAATTAAGATAATATTTTTAAAAAGGATTAAATGTGAAGAAACGTAAAACTAATTTCTCTGCTTACTGGTTTTGTAGGCAACACAAATTTGACGATTCAACAAAATAATTGTCAGAAACATTTAAAGTCACTTATCTACGCATTATAGGACTGTGCGTTTTTGGTAAGTATCCGAGTACTAAAGAAATGACTTATGTATTAAAATACATAAAATTTTTCTTACAGATTATATTATGTCGGAATCGGAACCCAATTGTACGCCGCCCGACGTTCTTGATATTGCCGTGAGCGTACAAAAAAGTGTTTTTTATACGCTCACGGCCGGAGATAAAAGTAAAAACAAAATGAGGTCTGTGAAATCAAACTTCAACATTGAGAATTGAGATTAAAAAAGTCGTCATTTTTTGACGTTTGAGGAATCTGACATGTCAGCTGGCGAACTCTGGCGGCCAGATGGATGAAGTTTTTATTTCCAACGTCAACATATGTAATTTGCATATCAAGTTTTCGGTCGCAAAAGGTGAATAATGGAAAGTGTTAATTTTGCAAAACGTAGAATCAGCAAGTCTAGAGAGTGTTGTGCGTGAAAAA